>CM062818.1:1433513686-1433797896 GCA_031772625.1 Pinus tabuliformis | reverse complement strand
AAAATATGTGGTGAAGATTCTGGAAAGATTTGGTATGGTGGAATGCAAGCCTGTAAACTACCCAATGGAGCTTGACTTCAAGAAGTTAAGCGGTAGTGCTGCTGGACCTGTTTTACGAAATGCTACCGAGTATCAGCAACTCGTCAAAACATTCATGTTCTTAGTGAACTCCTATCTAGATATATGCTTTGCAGTCAACACGTTGAGTCAACATATGGTTGAACCTCACCACATACAGTGCCAATAATCTATTGAGATATCTTTGTGGCACAATCACTTATGGGTTAAGATACATTCTCAGAGATGTGAGACTACTTGGATACACTGATGTTGATTGGGCAGGCAATGTGGAGGACTGTAAGAGCACTTCCAGGTGTCGTTTCTCCTTGGGATCTGCTTCGATATCCTGGATGAGCAGGAAGTAGAAGTCAGTGGCTTTAAGCACCGCCGAAGCAGAGTATATTGCTGCTAGCATGGCCTCCTGTGAGGAAATTTGGTTGTGAAAGCTCTTCAATGAGTTGTTTGGATTTACATTGGATACCACCGTGATCCTATGTGACAACCAGAGTGGGATTCGTCTATCAAAGAATCCCGTATTTCATGATTGCTCCAAGCATATCGATATCAGGTACCACTATATTCGAGATATGGTGCAACGGGGAGCTATCAGGCTCCAACATATCGGTACAGATGAACAAGTCGCCGACATTCTGACAAAGCCCCTAGGGAAAGTAAAATTCTTGACTTTTTGAGAACAACTTGGTGTTGTTTAAAGACCCTCTGATGAGGGTCCTGTATGATGCATTGAGCTCCGAGAGCAACACATGACCACAGGGTGATTCACTATCCCCTGGTGGTGTACATGTACACCCCATGACAGCTATGTAGCAGGATGATTGGTTCTCCTGTGAGGTCTGGATGATGTGTTATCCATGACAACTATGTAGCAGGATGATTGGTTCTCCTGTGAGGTCTAGATGATGTGTTATCCATGAAGATTATGTACCAGGAAGATTAGTTCTCCTATGAGGCCTGGATGATGTGTTCTCCATGGCGATTATGTTGTAGGATGATTAGTTCTCCTATGAGGACGGGATTGATTAAGTTCTCCTGTCAAGGCATCCTACCCATGCCGTCTGGGACTCATGGGAAGTACCTCTCATCTTATCAATGAGCAGGGAAATGAAGTTAGGGACCATAATAGTACCGATGGACGCATCGATGTATCTACTGTACTCCCTACACTAGGATGACCTTCATTGATCTGGGATCAATAATACTAGTCTGGGACCAGTGGTAGGAGTTGTACCCACTATGACGCTAACTTCGGGTCGGTTGAGACTGGTTCGGGAACAGTGGTACATACTCTAAGACTGACCTCTAGTCAGTGTAGTACTAGTCTGGGACCAGTGAGAGTGATACATACTATGACACTGACTTCAGGTCGGTTGAGACTGGTCTAGGACCAGTGGTACACTCTCTGAGACTGTGATACTAGTTTGGGACTAGTGGTAGGAGTGGTACCTACTATGACGCTGACTTCGGGTCGGTTGAGACTGTTCTGGGACCAGTGGTACGCACTCTGAGACTGACTTTGAGTCAATGGAGGATGATACTAGTATGGGACCAGTGGTGGGAGTTGTACTCACTATGACGCTAACTTCAGGTTGGTTGAGACTGGTCTGGGACCAGTGGTACATACTCTAAGATTGACTTTGAGTCAGTATGATACATCCTCAATCATTTCTTCTTCTTCCTAATTCGGACAAAAGCAGAGCAAAACAGAACAAAGCAGAGCAGAGCAAAACAAAGCAGAGTAGTACAGATCAGTACAAGGTAGAACAAGACAAAGCAGAATAGGTAGAATAAAGCAGAGCAGGGCAAGGGTTAGGTTGTACAGGGCAGTGCATTTGATGGATGAATAGTAGCGACTGACAGACGGATTGCAGATGCATTTCTCCTTAGTTGAGAGGGAGTGTTAAAGTTGGCAACTAGGGAAAAACTTCATGTGGGTCATCTTATTCATGGTTGATAATATTTTTATTAGATTCCTCTTGTCGAGAGGTGTAGGATTGATCTAAAGATCATCCGATTCTGATAATTATTTATGGAGATATGAATTTATTTTGATTATGGAATTATTATCAAGCCGACCTACAACTCATGTAGGCTCAGAAGCCCAACAGTCTTATCTATTCAAACATCAACGTTGTGTATAAATACAGGAGGGATTTTCCTCATTTGCACTCACTCATATCATCACATCTCTCTCTCTCTCCTGTGCAGAAAATAGGCTCTTCTCTATTGCGCAGAAAAGAGTCTCTCTCTCACACATGTGGAAGGAAGCTACTAAAACTGAACCTGCAACTGCAGATCCAAACTTTGACGAGTGTGGACCATCAAACCTCCTCTTCTAAATTGCATTGTAGGTTCATCTGGATCTCCTCTGAAGGCCGCAACTTTTGGTGGTTGAATCAAGCCGAGATATCGAGATATCGACTGCCCTAGTTTTGATGATGAAACCACTAATGCTGATGTTGCTGATCTAGGGTTTGCTACTGTTGATATAAATCAGGTTTTTTGTACTATTTCTCTCTGTTGAATTATTGAAGATAAAATAGATTTGATCAAAGGGTTTCCCCACACATTGTGGGGTTTGTCCCTGGCTAGCCACCACATCTTGTGTCTCTTATCTTGGCTTATTTTCTGTCGATCGTTTAATGTTCTATCTGCACTTTACTTTATGTACATGTGATTGGTAATCTGTGGAATATAATAAGAAAGATAAGTAAACTGTTATAAGCATAGAACATACCATAAATTAACATACCTTGACCGCGAGGTTGGTTATGCTAGTGATGGAGTCGTCGTGCGGCTTATTTACAAGATTAAATTTATCCTTCATTGTTTCGGCAAGGTCATGCTCACCTGTCTTTCTGCCAAATCCCATGGCTAGATTTTCTCCTGCATGCGGCAGCCGAGTGATCCTATGGATCAGCACATCAGTGATCGGTATTGGCTCCTCTAGCCACAGGTACCCATCGTGCATCAAGCACGACAGATGCTTGATTACTATCATGGTTATGGGCTTGCAGTTGTAATGCAGTACCCACAACATGTTTAACAAACTGGCCTTATCCACCCCTTTTGCCCACTTTCTTGGCTCCAGCGTGGTCACACCAGAGTCTTTATAGTATACGCAGTGCATGAGTTGATCTGTTGCTAAGTGAGGAAAGTGCTCTGTATCAGCCAAATCCCAATCCTCCAATTTTAAATGGGGGACGCACCCCAGGCACAGTCCCTCAAAGGTGATTTTGTCTGGTAGCAAGGGTGTATTCAGTGTGGCCTTGCTTTCATCAATGTCCGTCGGAACCTTTGTCTTGTCTCTGCACGGATGAATGTACTTGGGCAGTTTAGAGTTAGGGTCAGACCCCTCAACGTCAACGTCCTCCGCCCTCATGTCAATGTCTTCCTCATCCATAGGTATTTCTTCAACATCCTCTTCAGGCTCCAAGTCAATTAGCTTGCCCTTCTCCTACACGGTGGGCTTTTCCTTCTGTGGGTGCTTTCTGGGTGATGCGCGCATCAACTGTGGCATTTTCTGCTTGTCCTTCTTTGTTTTTGGACCCTCTTTGGTCGGTGTAGGCCTCGGCCTGGGAAACCTTGGTGATTTAGGCACTTCTATCGGTACTTCAACGCTTGCAACCTCCAGGGCATCTCCCTCAGCTACCATTGCTACTTCTTTGATAGTTCCCTCAACTTCCATTGCTTCTCCAGTGATCACAGTTTCTGCGAGCGCTGACATGATACTAGAAAACAACTCCTATGTCTCCTTTGGAAACTTCTCAAATGCTGAACTCGCTATCAAAGCTTCAAATTTCTCACAGTTCATATGTGCCTCAGAGCTCAACACCTCAATTCTCAAAATGCCAAGTGTTTTTCACTGGGAAGCCACCTGTAATTTATAGGCATTTTCAAATTCAAATTCGACCACTTCCCCAAAATTCATTCATAAATGTTGGATTGGTGGCATATTTTCAAAGATCTTGCCCTTAAATTCAAACTTAAATGTCTTCCCCGCTCCATTTAGTCGTTTTCCCATTGCCAAGACATGAATAGTGACCATAACAGTCACTTTCTGGCTGCCCTGCGTGGTCCCTTCTTGGATAGCACAACTTCCCTCACATTTCTACTAACACTGTGACATTCCTCCATTCTGCTAGTTCCCCAATCGCGCATCTCCCCAACCTGGGCAGTGTAGTTTATAGTCCCGCACCTCCTTTCAGCTGCCCGGAGCGCTAAGACTACACTTCCACCATGTAGTCATCTAGCCGGATTGCAGGTGTATGGATTCAATCAGCTAACATTCACTCGCCTTGGGAATGGTTCTTCATTCAACTTTACCAACTTAACTGCTCCACCATCGGTAAACTCCTTGATGACATATGGCCCCAACCAATGCATCCACAATTCTCCTGGAAATTTATCAAATTTGTTGTCATATAATAGAACTAAATCATTTACCTTGAAGGTGCACAGTTTGATGTGTCGATCGTGCCATGCCTTTTCGCGCTCCTTTTGAACTTGTTGATGGAATCCAACTAGAAATCTATCTTCTTCAAGCTCTGTTAGCTGCGTGAGCCTCTCCTCCAAGGCTCCACGATCCACCATTCCTATGAATGCCACTATGTGTAGACTAGGTACAATGTACTCCATCGGAATCACATCTTCCACGCCATAAACTAGTCTGAACGACGTTTCTCCAGTCAACTTCTTGCAAGTCTTATATAAGCCATAGCATCACAAATCTTTGTGAGCACATTCTCTAATATTTTATTAAACGCTTCCACCGTCCCATTAGCCTACGAATGATATGGCGTGCTCTTCTGGTGGTAGACCTGAAATTCCTCTGTCATCGCGCTAATTATCTCACTAAGAAAGTGTACCGTGATCCCTCATTAGAAATTTTGGACAACCAAACCTTGTCAGCACGTACTCAAAGATGAATTTGGTTGTTGTCGTGCTTGTACATTCCTTCATAGGATGCGCCTCCGCCCATCTAGTTAAGTACTCAGTCGCGGTGATGATGTACCGCACACCCGTCTTCTTCCCTCGAGGCTGAATTGGTCCTACAAAGTCAATCGGCCACTTCTCGAAGGGATGTAGCAATATTGGATTTAGTGGTAGCTCATCCCCGCACGATGGTTTGCCCGTCTTTTGGCATGCGTCGTATGCCCTACAATATGCTTTTGAATCCTTATGCAAGGTTGACCACCATAACCTGGTGTGTAGAATCTTCTACGTTGTTGATTTTCATGCATAATGACCTCCCGCGGCTCTACCATGAGCCTCAACAAGGATGTTGTTTCATTCAAACTCTGGCACATAATGTCACAATATTTCATCTAATCCCATTTTGTACAAGTGCCTTGCAATGATAGAAAAGTCTACTGTGTGCACCACCAGTTCCTTCTTCTATTGGCTTGTATATCCTTCCGGAGTTGTACCTATCGTCAGGAAGTGTATAATATCTTCAAAGTGGCTGTCCGCGACACGTACCGCAAAGAGATACATGTCGAGTATTCCTTCCTCCTAATTTGTAGGTTCCTCTCCTATTTCAATGCGCGACAAATGATCCAATCCAGCATTCAAGCATCCTGGTTTCACAATAACTTCAAAATCATACTCCTGGAACAACAACAACCACCTGCATATCTTCCCCCGCAACACAGGCTTCTTGGCCAGGTATTTTAATGCCGAATGGTCTATATACATCTTAAAATTTCCACCCAACAAATAATTCCTAAACTTCTAGAGCACGTACACCATAGCTAGTCCTTTGCGCTCTGTCGTGGAATAATTTTTCTCATCTTTGGACAGCTTCCTACTTGCAAATGCTATAGGGTGATCTAAGTCCCCTTCACCGGCCTGTGTCAGTACTACTCCTAGCGCAATACATGATGCATCCACATGCACATGAAATTCTTTCTTCCAATCTAGGAAGACTAGGATCGACGCGGTGACCATTTTCTCCTTTAGCACATCCAAGCTCTTCTGGCTTTCCTCATTCCAACAAAACGTAACATCCTTATTTAACAGTTTTTCCATTGGTGTGGTGATCTGGGCATAGCTCTTAATGAATTCCCTATAGTATCATGTATGCCCCAATGTTGCGCGCAGCTGTTTCACACTCCTTGGCACCTCCAAATTGATTATGACTGCGATCTTCACAGGGTCTACCATCAAGCCTTGTCTGCATACCACATGGCCCAGCAAGATCCCAAAAGGGACACAAAACAAACATTTCTTCATATTGAGCGCGATCTAGTACCTCTAACATGTATCTAGCATCAAGCGTAGACTTGCCACATGGCGCTTCACCAGTCTGAACACTTTCCAATCATCAAAGTATACTTCCAGAAATTTATGAATCAATTCCTTGAACGCCATGATGAATACGCGCAAAATGATCACCGGCACATTCTTTAGCCCAAAAGGCATCACCATATACTGGAAGCATCCCCATTCAGTTGTGAAAGTTGTCTTACTTCTATCCTCCGATGTGATCTTGATCTGATGGTACCCAGAGAACCCATCAGTGAACGAATATGCTTCCTAGCTGCCAACATTATCGAGGACCTCATCGGTGAACGGAGTTGGGAAGGGATCATATACACAGCCATCATTCAACTTCCTGAGATCTATGCATATCCTTATTTCTGCCTTCTACTTCTTTTCCTGAACCACTATTTGGCTTACCCAATCAAATTCTTCCATCGGTTCAATAATACTTTCCATGAGCATCTTGTCTAACTCTAAGTGGACCCTTTCTTTATACTTCGGATTAAGGCTGTAAGGTCTTTGCTTCAAAAGTTTCGCATCTGGTTTTGGGGTGATCTTCATGACACCCAGGTCCCCTATTATCCCTTTCAGATCTAAAAACTTTGTGGGAAACAGATCCTGATATTCGCGGAGTAATTCAGCAACCTAATGTACTATCGCGTCATCCCAGTAGTCCCCAATATTTGCAAACTTAGGCTCTACCTCCCTACCAATGTTCACCTACCTAGTTTTGAGTGGCTCAGTTATGTATGGGTTCTCTAGCTATGGTCCTTCAACTTCGCGATGTCCTTCAGTCTCTGGAATATTAATATTCCTCAGGTCTTCGTCTTCTTCTTTCTCTTTGACATTGTAGCACTCTAGCACGTGGCTCAGCTCAGTGGTCCAATTAGGTTTAATCAAGTCTAGAGGATCCTGTGGTATCCTGAAAATTGTCATCTTAACCTCTTGCAACAGTTCGTCAATAGATTCAAATCCATCCTCAAAACTAAACGTCATCAAAAATACCTGGCGAAAAATATCCCATTCTTCAATGACATGGTGGAGTTCCATCTCCATGTACCAATTCATTGGTATAACATCCAAGGTATGACAAAACAGATGGACCCATTCCGATTGAGGCTTTGCTCCGTACACTTCAATCCATTTGGCCAAATAGTCACGTAGATTATTTCTCCCATCATATTTTTCTGTTAATCGCACCTTCGGATGACCAAAGGGTACCCTCATCATCCTCCTATATTCGTGCCAATCATCAAAACTATCTTTGTGTGTACCCCACCATCTTGAGGGCGTAGCGCGCATCACCAAATCTAATGCCTGGAAGCGATGCTTCTCTGGTACTTCCCTTTCAAATTCATCCAAAAAGTGATCAACATCATTTAACCCATCATAGTAAGGCACATTTCTTAACTCTGATGATACATAGTGCAACGACTTGGTCATCATATGACAGCACAACGTAGATACTTCATGCATTAGATTCTACTAGTGCTCCAGTTCTTCGTCTGAATCTGATGTGCAGGAGCTCTCGCGGTACCATGCAATATGTCTGTCTGTTGTCGGATTCACCCAATCCTAATCTCACGTTGTTATCTTGTAAATCTGGTCCAAATGTCGTCACTTTCATAATCACGGACCAGTTTAGTATAGTGTGGTCCTTCTGCAGGCTCTAGTGGCACCACTACGCGGAGCGATTTCTTCTCAAATATCACCTTTTTCTTCTTCAAGTTGATTACCCCATTCATGTCAGTGGCCCAATCGATCCCAAGGAGCGCGGGATAGGGATTGTTGTCATCCACAATCTCTATCACTTAAAAATCCACTAGTACGCTCGCACCTTCAATATTAACTGTTACCCACTGTAACCTCCCCATTGGGATGATTTTCTATTGATTCACCATCCTTAACTGAATCAGAGACCACTGTAGCACAGGTCTCCCCATTCTTTCCCATGTCTGTTTCGGAAAAGCATTCGCGTAAGACCCTAGGTCCAAGATAACTTGGTCCATTTCGTATTCTCCTATCTGCGCGGTGAGTCTCATCTCACGTCTAGTTCGTTCCTTATGCTTACCAAGCTTCCTAACTACATGTGGTCCATCAGTAGTGGTTTTCTTGCCAGCGCACCTATTGATCAGCTCTTGTAGTCCCATCATAGCCTTACTATCGCAGAGCAGTTTCATGCAAGTCTCCAAGAACATGGTAATCATGGACGGGTCCATTTCTTCAACTGGTTTCTCCTGACTCCCTAAGGTAGAGGCCTCAATAAAACTTTTCTTTTCTTCCATAAATGTTTATTTTGCGCATTCTACATCAAACCCAATCTACTTTTCTGGTGCTTTGCGGACCCACTCTCCTTCTTCGGGTTGCTTCCCCTTATCCTCACCAGTCATCACTCCACTCCATAGCACAATATTTACCTTGGGGTCTTCCTCGCAAGGCTCAGCCCTCATCATCTGCAGGTTCTGAGTCGGTTGCTGAGGTTGTGCCCCCTTCTCACATATCTTGGCTAACAATATAGGGCAATCCTCCATCGCATGGTCAAACTGAGTACAATAGCGGCATGATAGCCACGTCAGATTCGGGCAGTCTCATACGTGTCCTCCTCCACCTCAACCTTGGGCGCGCCCCTGATACTTGCCTTGCACTCCTCCAGCGCCTTGGCCTAGAAATCGTGTTTCTGCCTGCACCCTGTATGCAGGTGTCATGTCCATCATTGATTCTTAACTTCGGCAATTGCGCTCATCATGACCCACAGATTGAAAAAAGTTGCAGAAGAGTTGTTGCAGTGTCTGTATGAATTTCTGCAATAAATGGCAATTGTTTGTTACATGTTTCCCAGCCACCTGACAAATAGCACACCATAGTGTGGGCCCTATACTTGGCCCTACTACAGCTTCTAGCCTTAGAGGCATTGGTCCCCATGATGCAACATAATTTGAAAAAACAGGACAATGATCTTTATCATGCCCCTGGCTTTTGCAGTTTAGGCACCACACTTCTTTGTGCGCCTCTTGCTGAGTTGTTCTGTATTTCTTTAGACTTTCCATTTCAAGGCAAAGGTTTTGCAACTATGCGTGAATCTACTGAACCCCCAGATTACCATCCTGCATTGGTATCTTGTGCAATCTCATCGAGATTTCCAGAGCTTTCGCCTGGGTCCCGATATTCTGTTGTGATAGTGCAACCCTTAGGTGAGGCATGAGCGAGGCCACAAACCATTCGCATTGCTGCCAATTAGTCAGATTCATGTTGGATTCACGAATCTTACACTTCAATCTTTGATCCAAATCCCAGGGTGTCTACTAAATTCCTTATTCAGCGTAGTCTGGATATCGGCCAATGCAGACATCGGATTATCAGTGCAGTACTTAATGTACCAAGTTAGTGCGCGGTCCTGCAAAACACTAACTAACATTTATTTCTTCGTTTGATCATCTATGATACCCTGAGCTTCCCACATAACCTTTGCGACAACCAAAACTGGTCCAAATCTTGGTTTCCAACAAACTTGAACACAGATAGCTTTACGGATTTCACAATGTTGAATGGTGGTGGAGGTGGCAGCGGTGTGGGCGATGGGGTAAGCGATGGAGGTGAGGATGGAGGTGGTGTGGATGGATGAGGTGAGGATGGAGGTGGTGTAGGTATTCACGAGAATCCCTGTCTTATCAACTGAATAGAACTCAATGGACAAGCCTGTGCTGCTCCTTCGTCGTTACTCAGAGGAGGCTCAATCAGCAGGCTATATTCAAGGCCTTTTCTTCCTCGATCCCTGACATTCCATCCACTTCGCATAGCCCCAAACATAAAGGTAACTGCATAACCCACTTTTCACACAAGAGCATCTTAATCCAAGTATTTAATGATTTCAAATACTTACCTTGCAGCACCTTGAAGAAGCAGTGCTCTGCTTCATTATAACTGACCGAAGTATCAACTGCGAAAGCTGTCACAAACCCTCCTATGATATGATCAACCTAATGATCGACAGCATGCGTATCTTATCTTCAGAGGCTTCTAATTTCCGCACTAACTCTAGGGGCCATACAATCGGACCGTCAAGCCTCCACCTCCCTTGGCCATCTGCCAACTTCGTGATCCACTCATATAATTCAACCGGGAAGGAATAAAAGAAGATTTCGTGCATCTCTATGTACAGATATTTATCCAAACACTTCTCTTTCATCAATCGTGGATTCCTATTTTCTTGCGCCACGAATTCATGGATCTTTCTATTCAACCAGTCTTCAATCTCCTTCTTAGTTGGATTCCAATGATGCGACATCACACATCTTGTTATGCAGATCCTAGTCCCTGCAATGGAACCATTTGTTGCCTTGATTTGCCCTCACCTAGGTTCAGTGTTAAGCAACTGATAAAATCACTACACTACTGGCCCATTTGGCATCAATCCGAGGAGCACAGACTGAAGTCTCACCCGAAGTAGTATGGGGGGATACAGGAACTAAGTTTTTGCACCCTAAGATGGTTGTGATTTCAGTTATTCTAACCTTCCTTCATGCAAATCAATAATCCCTTTAGGGATTATGAAAGTACTTTTATTATTCGTCCTTGAAGCCTCTGCGAAAGTCTCCGGTCGTCCTTCATGGGCCCTAAATAGATAGACCAGGCACTTACGCGCCCTTGTAATTACTCTTACTTTTGTATCTACCTAGATTCACTTAAGTATTGGTTACTTCAACATGAATTATAGTTATCTTCGCATAAACAGATATTCCTACATGTGTTCATATGACAAAGTAAAATACAAAGATTTACACATCAATATAACATTACTTCATACTCCAGTATTCAACATAACATAATCACAACATTCATAACAAAAGTAAAATAACGCATACACAGATAATTGTAGAATATTTCTCTTTATTAATAATCCAGATTTCCAATACAGACTCTGATTACCCTTTGCACACAGCTGCAGGGGTCCGCACACTTAGTTGTAGACTTCTACCCTAGGCCTCTGAAGCACTCAGTTGCAGAGCCTCTTCCTACGCTAATACTCTCCGCTCTTAGCTCTCATAGACCCATACATAAAACATGGCACCAAAACTCTACTCAAAAAACTGCCTTAGACTCTTAAGACTCCCTTCTTAAACAATCCCATGGTCCACGGACCATGCTTAGATCTCTAAAGCCTAAATGACTTATACAAAATAAGGGTGGAAAACCCTTAGTAACTTTTTACATCTTCGTGCTCCGCAGCCACAAAATTTGGAGACTTCACATTCTTTACACAAAACTTGGGCCTTTAGCCCCAAAACTTGGGCTTTTAACCCCAAAATTTACCCCGGGGGACCCGTTCCCAACAGATTCTATTCACAAAGTTGCAGTGAAAATTTGTGACTTATGGCCTCTCATGCGACCTTTCCACCTATGTGACCTCTCTAAGTCACAAGGTCGCAAGGTCGCAGGGCTATATCCTACACATCATGCAACCTATGCGACTTTGTGACCCTGCAACCCAAAAGGTCGTTAGGTCGCAAGGTCGCAAAGGTCTCAAAGTCACAACGTCGCAAGGGTCGTAAGTGTTTGAAATCGATCAAGCATGACCCCTGTGATCCTCGCACGTGCAACTGAAGTTATAAATATCACCCTCGACTAGTCATTTGAGAAACTCACTGAGGTTACATGAAGAACATAGGAGTTCAACAACTACAAGAGGCGCTTGACCCCTCTAGGTAGGTGACTCTTCCCCTACCCCGATAATCATTTCTTTCCACCAGTTGTCTCCTTCTTCCGCCCTAACCCTACTTATTCAACTCCAGAGGGTTTTTATCTATGTTTCAGCCTCATTTTTACCAGAAAATATTTACCAAGTCATTTTTTTCTTCATGAGCCTCCCTAGATATCTTCCATGGCCATTCTTGTCCTAAATTGACCTGCATTCCCTGAGGACCAAGCCATCTTCTCTTGAGAGGCCCTAAGGACCCATCCTGAGCCTCATTTCACTCTCCAAATAACCCAAGGAAGCAGGTCACATAGTCGAAAGACATGATAGGCTAAGGGGAACAACCTCGCGACCCAAATGACCTCGCGACCTCGTGACCCACGCGGCCTCACAAGCTAGCATCATCATCAACCCATTCTTGTTTTTCGACCCCGTGACCTGCTACCCCAGCGACCCAAATTATAGCTTGTCAGTCGCCAAGTCTTACACTCACCCACAAGATCAAAGCAACCCCTTGATTCCTACAACCTTGTGACCTACCAAAGAAGCTTTCTCTCGGGATCTAGAAATTAAAATTTGTACTTGTCACTAGGATTTATTCTTCACGTCATCTCAAACATCATGGGATTGTTTGTTCGATATGTCAAGTGACATCGATCTCGAGTGCATCTCGATCTCCTCCTTCAAAGACGAGATGGCACCCCCAGTAGCAAAATCTACATACAAGAGATCTGGAAGCAGTTCACAAGAAGTTCACCAGGACCCACTACCCCCCATCTATGAGGATACTACTTGCAACATCATCAAAAGCACAAAATAGGATATCCCAGAAGACCAGGAGGATTTCCCGGTGTATATAAATATCAAGAGGTCAAGGCTTCACAAAGTGGCATCACATCCTCCAGTCTTCCCATGCGCCAAGACCATTGATTGGATCATACAAAGCACAAACATGTATCAATGGATGATAAGGGATCACGTTGGTGCACTGCTCGCATCTTTCTCCTCTGTAGATATCACTGCATATTATAGGTTTCTCGAGAAGAAAGGAGTCTTTCAACACCTGATGGCTCTCCATTTTTTTCATCCCTACCAAGGATATTCTTAGAGAATGGTGGCAAGACCTGTCTAATTACTGGTTTAGAACTGACCAGATATACAGAACAGGTGAGCTAAAGAAGGTTTATCAGTTGATGACCGCCATGATGAACGGATTATACGAAAGAGAAAATTGTGATGTTTTCCACAGGACGTGGGTCCCTATCATGTATGTTGTCGCTACCAGGGGTACAATCTTCAACTGGGCTAGCATCCTTGTTTCAGCCTTAAGAAAAAACATAGTTGAAACCAAACATCCGGACCTGGACCAGCCATCAAAATTCTGTAGGCCACATATCTCTTGGATGTTGCCTATGCAAGGTGTCATTTTTATCATTGGAGCTACAACTGGACCACGACTGAGAGCTAGTACACCATCATTACAAGATTTTTTGGAACCCTGATTATAAGGGTATGCTCGACACTATTTCTGATTCATTTATCACCCCATTTCATCAGTTTCTTTTTAGGAAAGAACCACCTTGTATGTCAAAAAGGGCCATAGAAACCATCGTTAAGGTTTCGCATTGGTTCTCAATCTAGGAGGGGACATTTATCAGATTCTTTGGTTCCTACAAGACCCCGCACGCACTTCCTCTGTTTTCTACATACAGGGTACTCATGTAGGAAGTGTGCTACCAAATGACATAGGGTTTCTCGAACACACTGAAAAAGGGGAAGAAGAATCCCTAGCCTACATTCCCTCTTGTTATCAGGGTCTACATGGTGGAAAATTTCAAGGAAGTGGAGGTAGAGGCTAAATAATTAAAGGGATGACATTTCATGACCTTGAACCATTGTACATATGATCCTAAGAAAGTAGTAGGAGCTCACTGCAAAAGAGCCAATTTTAGCTGGTCATACCCACATTCTAAGGAACATGAAGATGGGATTAGAAATTGGTAAAATTCCACCAAGGAGCTCAGCCCCAGTGAGTAGCAAGAAAAATATGATGAGCAACTTGAACATTCCCAGAAAAACGTGAGCCTTCAAGAGAGATCAACTTCTCTAAAGAAGAAGAAGCAGTAGCAGAAGGCAACTGGGAAATTTAAGAAACACAAGGAGAAAAAGGTAGAATATTCCCCAAGTGACCAAGAGGCAGGTGGGGATGACGAAACATTAGAAAAAGAGAAGAAGTGGCTGGAGGAAGAGAAAAGGAATAGAGAAGAGGAGGAAAAGAGCAGAGAAGAGGAGGAAAGAAGAAGCAACGAGAAGAAGCTGATAAGGAAGCTCAACAAGAATCCGATCAAATTGAGTTGTCTCCATTGGATGTTCCCCCATCCACTACCCTCACTAGAGGATATATTCCTCTTAAAGAGCTGGGAATTCCCATGGAAGCAGAGTATGAAGTGTTGGATCTAACCAAGCTCACTTTTGATCAAGTTAGTTTCAAGACCATGTAGGAGAGAAGGAAGTGTTATGCCAGAAACCCTGCAAAACCCCTATTGGTGACGACAGAGAAAGAAATTTTTCTTGACACTACAGTTAACCCTGAGATGATCACCTCAACCATGACTTCTTTTGTCACCGTGAGTGAACACAATTTTTCCAAGATGAGAAAACAAATTGCGAAACTCCAAAACAAGCTCTACGCGTCAGAACATAAGGTCGCTAGAGAAGAGGAAGATAGAAAGAAGGCAGAAGAAGAAAATGTGGCCCTCCACTTGGTACACTCTAGTATGAAAGAGCTACAGGCTGCAATCAAGGATGAGGTTGAAATTCTTAGTGGATTCATGGTGATGGTATATGAAGAAATGTCAAAACTGCATCATACAATAGCCCCAATCTTGGCCATACAAACAAACACAAAGGAAAGGTCTGTTATGCTAAAGGAAGTTGTTGCAGCTTTGGATAGCATGCATGAGTGGTCCACCAAGTATCTAGGTGCGCCAGCAGTAATCCCAAAAAAGGATTGGATCACTACGCAAAATGCTAAATTCCAGCTCCGCATCAAGATCTAATCAAGAGACAAACTAGCCAAAGATGTGGACAGAGTGTTGGCTTCTTATAGGCACCTTTTTAGTGGTTTGGATTCAATGATCAAGAACCATGGGGTTCTATTATTGGGGAAATATGGCAAGTGAAGAAGCAAGAAGAAATCTCACAGGAAGTTCAGGTGTCCATCGACACATTCAGGTATGCAACCGAATCAGACAACCTACAGGTGACAAAGGATAATATCACACAGTACGTAGTGGAACTAATGAGAATGTATACAAAGCTGGTAACCCTAGCCAATCAAGTGAACGCCAAAAGAAACACTCTCATCCTGGACACCCTCGAGTGTTTGCACAGACATGGCAAGGAACAACCGCAAATAGCCCCAATAGCTACTGAGTACCAGCTTTGGCGCAGTTATCTAGTGGAGTAGCTCCACCTATACATCCCAAAACTATCTATTGTCAAGTTGATAGGATATAATTTTCTTATTTTATGTAATTCGCAAATTAGGATATAATAGGATAGTAATAGAATCTGAAGAGTCATGAGGAAGTCTAAAGGTCATGACGTAGTTGAAAGGTAATGAGGAAGTCGAAGAGTCAAGCGTAGACCAAAGGCCACTCTCTTTTTATAAATACATCCTCATGGCATATTGTGGAGGACTTTTAGCTTGGGGCTTATTTTGGGACATATTGTTTTGAGAGGACTTGTGCTCTTCTAATAAATACATGGAGTAATAGTTGTTTTCCACTATTGGATTGGATGAGTACTTTGTGTTGTGATACCATGGATATTATTTGCTGGATGGATCAAAGGTTCCTATGAGTTCTTTGATGTGTAGTCTCCTCACGTGTCTTCCTGTGCTATAAATCTTGTTTAGCAACACATGGATTGTATATGATATGCTAACGTTGTGCTTATAGTGATGAATTGTTTCATTAATAACGGCATGATCCTATCGTTGACTATGCATTTACTTATGCATATTGATGCTTAGCTACTGTGAACTAATTTATAGTTGTTAAGTGTATTCTTTATATATGCATGATCTTATTTGAAGTTTTGCTAACAATTACTTTATGTGATATTCATGTTGTCAATTTCTAATGCTACTATTTATGGTATTCATATTATGACCATTCATTAGTTATTTCCTTGTGTTTTTTGAAGTCCATACGTTCAACTAAGTTTGTATCCCACCTTTGTCTAAAGTGAACTCAATCCACCTATACGATAGTCGAGCCTACATACCAGACGATATCCCTAAAGTAAACTATGCAGAATCTAGTTGGGATTCTACACCGCGGAGATCCCCTTGTTGTTGGTAGATAATTCCAACCTGTCAATATGACCAAAACAAATATATCCTTCACTTTCCCTTCTCTGCTACATAGTCCCTCAAGAAATCTAGTCACCCCCTTCCGTGCAGTAACTCACCTTCCAAGTTCTGCTAGCACCCCCATCCTGGGAAATTCATCCCTTGCCAAGGTTCCTCGCATTGAAAGATAAAAAAACCAAGGCATATCCCTTCCTTAAACCATCATACCAGTCATATCATACTCATGAAAATCAATGGACACTATTAGGTACCAGTGTCCCACAATGGCCGTACTCCTGAATGTTTTACCATCTTGTTGATGCATGTTTCAATTCTTTTCATTGACACTACTAATTCTTGTAGTAAATTTCAACCACCCAATCAAGCATTTCCATGCTTCCTGTACCAAGCATATAACTTCCATTAGATTTAAAATAAATTGAAATAAATTCACATCATACCTCATTAGTATCTCATCAATAAGGTACACTTGCAATCATGTTTACTTCCTGTCACAACAATTCAAACTAGCATCTTTGACCAAATCATCATGTATAAACATATCACATCTGGTTAGCTCAAAGCACAATTGTCATAAACCAAAATCATAAATCACATGTAACCATCATAAACCAAAATCATAGATCACATTTATTCATCATAAACTAGAATAATAAATCACATGTAATCATCATAGACCATAATCACATGCATAATAAAATTGAAATCAAATACTGATACTTATCCTTTAATCAATCCTTAGCTTCTACCTTTTTCCATATTTTGTACGCACACTAGATCGGTTGTCATACCCGACAAACACCCAATGCCTTCTCCTCAGCCATGTGCATATACACATAGTGTGCATTACACACATACAACCACACACGACATACAACGCCATGAAATACATGCACCTACACCCAGTGTACAAAACAACACATACATACACCTACACCCGATGTACAACACAATACATACATCTATAGCCAATGTACAATGCCAGACAATACATGTACCTACACCTGGCATACAACACAACACAATACATCTATACCCAATGTACAACACAACACAATACATGTACCTACACATGGCGTACAACACAACACAATACATGTACTACATACAATACATCACAATGAGTACATATGTCATGATACCACAACTACACAATGCACATACATAGTATCGCATGTACACGACACAACAAGTACGACATACACATAATACCATATGTACACCAGTACCACATGTACATGTACATAGTACCACATATACACAGTATGTTGGGTCCCTATAATATTAGTGATTACCCCATTACTATTGTAGTTGTATCCCTTATTAATATTGGTGTGCCCCTATTGTCCCCATATTGTTATTACTGTGCCCCATAGAATCCCTCTATTGTTATTTTTGTGGCTTTATATTATTATTGTTAGGTCGGCTGGGTTATATTGTGACTCCTTAGACTCCTATATATAGAAAGGAGGTTTTGTCATTTCAATCATCGAACAATTGTTCATTTATGTAATGTAAAGGAGGTTGCCCCCTCGAAGAGGCTGAATTATAAGGCGTTGATCTATCTTTTCTATCTTTTTCTTGAATTGGTTTCATAACACAGTACCACCTGCACAACGTGTACACAACATCACATGTACACGGCACCACCTGCACAGCGCGTACACAATACCACATGTACATCATACCACTTGTACAACATGTACACAATGCCATACGTACATAGCACCACATGCACGACATGTACATGACACCACATGTACATAGCACCATATGCATGACATGTAAACAACACCACCTACACACAACACCATATATACAACATGTACACGGCACCACATGCTTGCAAAACCACTTGTACAATCATGCACACAACACCATATGTACACAGTACTGCATATACAACATGTAGATAGCACCCTATGTACACAACACCAGATATCCAACATGTACATAACACCATCTATACCCAACGTTGCATATGAAATATTCACACAACACTATATGTGCCACCATGTACATAGCACTGCATAAACAACATGTAGACACACTATATATACACAACACCACATGTGCACAACATCACATATGCAACATGTACAACGTACACAACATATGCACAATAGTAGTACCACACATCCAAAACCACACTTTCTCTACCAAGCAACCTTGCTTCCAGTGTCTCTCTGCCATCCATGCTTATCCTAGCATGCCAAAAAGCAAACTATTTACATTTCGCTGATATATCTCTCAACATAGCTTATCCATAACATAAACATAGACATAGTATAAACACATAATAAAAACTCATATCCACATGATAATGACCTCATAAAACTGTCAAATCTACTCTTCCAATTGATTCCTCGTAAGACCATGAACCCCTTTATGTCATTCACCTGCATAAGCAATCATTCCTCCACAAGAATGATCCCTGACAACCCTATCAGACAATGACATAGATACATATACATAAACATTAGCATAAAAAAATCATAATCATGTCAGACAAATGACATACATACATACATATATACATATAGACATTTTCATTAAATAATCATGATCCATGACGACCATGTCAAACACGACATACATACATACACACATGTATACATATATAAACATCAACATAATCATGCTCACAACATAATTACCAGATAGCATAAGGTCAAGGTTAAGAGAACTCCCTTTATTTATGCATACCATGCACAACATTGAGAATAATCATTCCCAACATAGCCAAGGCATATGACGCCTTAGATCCATTTACTTCACCTTTCCTATTACCCTTCTCATCACTGTCCTATCATTGTCCATTTACCTTAATGGACCCAACCAATCCAACTAGTCGTCATACGCCTACCTTCAGTTTCCCTTATACATGCACTAAGCTTCATACAGGTCTTACCTTACCTCTCGGGTACCACACAACTCTCCTCAAGCTCCATTAACTTTCCTCTTTCCCAACCAATTCCCAAGACTCAAAACTTAAAATACAAGCATAAGAAACAAACAAGAAAACCATGAAAACCAATAACAATACGACACCTCAAACAAAGTGGCATGATCATGCACTAGACATAAAAAAACCGCAAATCAAGCATAAGAAAATCCCAAAAGACCAAAAGCACAAGACTAACAACAGACACCATGACTCAATCCCCATGGTTCCTAGTGCTTCCAAAGGAAAGCTCAACTTGAGCCTTCTTCAAGATTTCATGGCAATCTCTTTTCCATGCAATCCCTTGCATCATATTACCATCAACACATAATTTTAGTGCTTAAATAAACATAACAATACATTGGTTACCTTACCTTGTTATGCCAAGCACATTGCTTGCAACTAAGCACATCCATGCCATCTCTCAAGGGACTCACATTCCCTTGACAAATCCACCTATAACTAGAGACTAGTTAATATACCTGTCAAATACAAGTTCATGAATCTAGCACATATCCACATAATGTCAGACAAGATTAAGGTTAATAATACTTCTTGTATGCAAAGCACTCATTCATTTGGAATTAGGGTTTCCAAACAAAGCCAAAATAATTATTTTCCAATTTATTTCTTGGTCCTTTTCCTTGATGCAATTGAGTGTTACTATGCACGGTCACATCACCCCACTGTTAGTTATATAAACACATCAACTATTACCTTGTCATGTTAATACCAAGCATGTTTCTTGCATTGTTTACACATGTCAAATACATGTTCCAAATATCAAGACAATCATATCTATCAATTTGAAATTAACATTTACCAAGACTATTAATCATATAATAATTCATAGTCAACTCATAGTCATTAGACATAATACTACAACTATCACCTATTACACTCAAGTACAAGTCATCTATCTCAACACATATGTGTTAGTACAATCATCTTAAAAAAAGATCATTTCGGTAAGAAATCTTATAGACACATACTCATATCATTCAATTAATCAAACATTCAACCAACCTGCAAACATACCATGTTAAACTAATCAACTAGATGACATAATCAAACATTAAAGCACGAAGTAGACGACATAAGCGAGCTCATACCTTAATATATCTCAGGGAAGCTATCTTATCTGCACAATCAATCTAGTTAGCACGATATAACTTCAGCTCAAACAAAAATAAGATCATGATGTCCATAATAGTCACTAACTAACATGTTCACATCATAAAATCATAAACAATTATCATTCATACATAATAATCACATCTACATAGTCAGTCTAGATTAGTATGACATAATATTATAACATATTAACTCATACCTTAATGCCATAACCATAACCATTTGCATAGACCAATCCAACTTTGTATGATACATATAACAGCAAGATCTTAATGTAATAACACTAATCATCAAGTTACTAGCATATAAAAACAACATGTTATATATCATGCTCATCAACAACATATAACCTAATAATCAAGTTATCTAACATAAAACAACAATATAAATGCATACAACTACAAGTTACTATCATTCATGACGATCTGACACATGTGTATATGACTACACTTATCAACTAGCATTTATCATGTATGTAACCATAACATCAATATAAATGTACATAAACCTAATGTATATAACCCTAATGCATATAACAATCCATTAAATAATATACCTTCATGCCCAACATCCAAACCTATATGATGACATGCTCTTTCCTCGACGCCCAAAGTTGCAACTTTAATTAATGATCTGCATCTCCTGCTCTATCTCAGCCAACACATTAGCATCATAACATACCAATAACATCATGGTGACCTAATTGCACACAATGACTTCACAATGCATGTCTGACCTACCATACATGCATAACCATAACCATGACAATGCATGCATAACAACATATAGCACTAACATGCATATACAACCATACACTCATGATGACACATCCCACAACAACACCATCAACCTTCACCTAACGACATCACTACAACTATGATCAACACCATGAAAATGCAACAATCACATGGACTACAAGCATAAACAACACATATGCAACCAACATGAATGCATGACCAACACATAACCCATCCAGTCTGAGGGGTGAACCATGCTCTGATACCGCTCTATAACACCCTCCTCCCACATCTACCCAAGTAACCATCTAGCCAGGGTAAACATGTGACGAGAGGCCACTATGATATGATTTGACCTCCTAAGTCATGTTAAGGTAGTGGAACCGATGGAAACACACCATACATAGATTCAACATTAGCATTAGGACCCTTAGGAACCAAGCCAACTTTGCTACCAACTATCCCATGGGTCCCACTAATATTTTGAATCACTTGACACCCAAATGTTCTCATGCTATAGGCCTGCTAGCATCCAGGAGGCTCTGGACACTCTCATGCTATAGCCATGCCAACGTTTAGGGACTATTTTGTCTAGTTTCGTGCCAGCTGTTATCACTCTGTAATTTATGAGGTTGCTAGAGAAATTACAAAGGTAACCACAATACCACTTTAGAAGCTGGGATCTAGCCCTGGCAGCTTCAGAGAGGGATCTCTTTGTTAGATTTAGATTTGTTTGGTTTCATATATTAGGCTAGTTATAAAAGTTCAAGGTTTGGTTTAAGAATTGGTTTGAATTGTATTGTTGATTGATGTCCATATTACCATTGGGCTATGGAGTTTGTGACTTAAAAGATGGATCGGTTTCAGTATTTTGCAGATAGATTTCACAGGGAAAGGCAGCCAAACTAATTGGATTCTTTAATTTTAAATGAAGTGAATAATAAGAAGAGAAAGGATTTCCATTAAGTAAAGAGCAATTAAGAATTCATTTACTTAATATCATTTAAAAACATTAAAATTATTCAAAGCCAGAATCAAAGTGTACATCAAAACAAATTTTGTTCTTCAACTTTCTATTAAATAATTCAGATTATGAAAACACATGAATATGGTAAAAAAACTAATAATAAGCACATAAAACAATAGATGAACTTCACTAACAATTTGACACAAGAATCCTATGAAAGAGCTTTTTGTATTACTGATAAGTCCACTGAAGCTCGAAATTGTACAATAGCTTTCTTAGATGCAAAAACAAACATTCATACTTTGAAAGAAGTATTTATAACTTATTTACAAAATATCCTGTCATAACCGATCAGGATATAATTTAGGAATTTCTAAACTAATTATATCTCTAATTTAAAAAAATATAGGAAAACTTGAACTGCTTTGATTACTGGCACTATCTTTGTGGAGGCTATTGTTGATCTGGCCCTTGAATTTTGCTGCATTGTTTGTCTTGTTGCTAAAGAAGAATTGACTTTTTACTCAAGTAACTCGCATAATTTTTCCCACCTGTCTTCACTTGGAATTGACAATTTGAGTAACTTCTTGTAAACTTCATCTACCTTTGTATGTTTGGAAAATGTGGGCTTAGTGATAAAAATGTATTTGATTTCATGTTGGATGTCTAAATCAAATTTCAATGCCTCTAGGAAGGCTTTCCCTGTTATACTCCCCTGTGTTCCTGCAAATTTGGCACTGTCTCTGGAAATGGCCATCAATTTCTGGCTGTAATCAGGCAATGTCATTAATGTGTCATTAAACACCAACAAACCTGGAAGTCCCTTTTGTCTGAGGACCTTAAACTTGTTGAAGAATATCTGGACACCATTCTCCAGAACTTGACACTTTTTCTCCAACTGCAATGTAATATTTATTTTGGTCAATACTTTCTTGATTTCTAATACAGTCTCGGTTCTATCTTCTATTTCCAATCCTTCCAACTCATATTTTTTTTAGAATTTAGAAATTTGATGAGGTCTATGGATTCAGTTGGCTTGTCCCCCAACATTTCCCTAATTTCTTGAATGGTTCCTCTGGATTTCTGAATCATCTCCTTCTGCTAAAAAATAATATGTATTAATGGCCAGATCTTTGTCATTGATTTGTTGATATCTATCCATATATTCTCCTTATCCTGAGATAAGGTATGAGCCATGGCAAATTCCTTTCCCAATAGATGTGTCCTTTGCATCAGTCTCTGGGATTTTTGTACCTCTATCAATTAAGAATTCTCAATTCTCTCTTTTTGTTCCTGTAAAGTCCTCACCTTTCCTTGTAGTTTCTTGATTTCCTCCCCTTGTAAAGACATGTCTTCCATGGCTTTTACCAGTTTACTAGGGTCATCAGAAGTTGGTGCAAGGGGTGTGACAGATGTAGAAACTCCTACTGTAGTCATTGTAGCCGTTGTTGTTGTAGTTGATGTAGAAGCTCTTGTTTGCACTATTATTGCAAGAGGTACTGCATCAAGTGGGATTACAGGTAGATGTGCATTTGTTCTTTCTCCTTGATCAACTTGTCCATTTTTGCTTCCATGTCCCTTATCTCTGCATTTTGCTCCATAATTAATCTGAGCATGTCTTCTTTTATGCTTTATGTCTCCCCCACTTCTTTTTCTCGTGGATCCTCGATTTCTGACATTTTCAACTTTTTTTCTGAGAGCTTATATGTCATCATTCTTTTTCTTAACTATTTCTCCTTCTGCCTTAACATTGCTTGGGTCATATCCTATCTTAATGACCAATTCTTCCAAGGATTTTATCTTATTATCTTTTTGCTAAAGAAGAAGTCTTTTCAAGTTTTAATTGGGATTGAATATTAGTGAGGGATACCTGTAATTTGGAAGCAGTCATTGTAGTACTTGTCAATGTAGAATAGATCATCTCCCCAATCTGCCTGTGCATGTCCATCTGATCTACGGGATGGACATCCTTTGCATCAAAATCAAATGAAGTTTGCTTGTAATCTGCTGCAGATTTAGGGTGGAGGACATGTGCCTACAAGAATCCCATCTACATTCATCCTTTCACGATGTCGAAGGATGACAAGAGCCTGTTTTGGGTATAGGAAGTGTGTTTCCAAAATTGATCATAAGTGTTGACTTTGAGAAGCTCATTTCTACATTTTATCTCCTTATAATTGTCAAAGATGCTTGTTTTCATTTGACCTTGGATTAATTATGATGTCTGAGTTGTATATGGATTCTCTTGTGAGACTGAAGAGAATAGAGATCCTGTAAAGATGTTATCCCTTGCTGGAAAATGTGGAGTCTTGAGTACTATAGGAGCTTGCCCTACTCCTTTTGAAAAATCTATCTTAGGATTTGTCCTTGCTTTCTTGGTGTAAATTTTGAATTCTTTGGCTGAAATCTTTGTGACTGAAGGAGAGTCTTCTTCTGGTGGCCTTTTCTCTACTTCTTCCTGAGGTGTGGGAGTTTGTAGAGTAGCGATAGATAATAGTTGCTCCTCTACTTCCTGTAGAGTATTTTCTTCCCACTCACCTTGGTTCATGTATTTTCTTGATTTCAGGCCTCTAAGTGTGAACATATGGAGTGGTTTTTTGTTCCACTCTTAGTTTAGAGATCATACCAAATGGCTCATATGACAAAGTTAGGAGGATATTTGCCTCTTCTCATTCTTTCACGTTGTTGCAAATAAATGGTCCTATCTGAGCCTTTATTTTGAATTGTGACTTTTTGTTAGCTGACAAAAATGGACCTTATTTGAATATCATTTTCTTGATGTATTCTAAAGCAAAAATTCTCATTGGGAGATACCTGGGCAGTTTATAAGGTGGCAACTCACACCCATACACTCTTATTTCAGTGTAATTCTGGTACAAATACCAATCACTTGTTCTAACTTGCTCACTTAGGTGTAAAATCTTCTAAATATTTGCACTAACCCTGGGTTGTGTCTCACTGCTCAACAAACATGTAGATGGATGAATAAATTGATCAATAAAGTCTTTGAAGTTGTATTCTTCTAAATTCCTTCTTGGCATAGAAATCCAAAAAATGATGGAGTGTGGCTCCCACTGTTCATTTATCTTTTGCACTACAAATGGGAACTTGTCTGCTTGATCAAATAGAAACATATACACCAAAATAGAGGCATATCTGAACATTCCTTCAGTTTGAAGCTTAAGGAATTGTTCGTGAACATTGTCAAGAGGGAACTGGCTAAAATTTAAAATTATTGAGGGCTTTTCTTCGGTGGAGAAAACGGACAAAAAACCTAAAATAAGTTCATCTACCCATTCATCTGAATAATACCCCAACAAACATGAGAGTATAGAAATGATTTTCTTAGCTTTGTCTGGAAAAATGGAAGAGGTATATGGTGGATTGTTTTTTGGAAGCTAGGCATCTTCAGGTAGGAAGATTTCAAAAATATTGGATCTCTGGGAAAAGGTCAACTTATGATATAATTAATTCAGTGTTTCCAATGAAAAAGGAGTAGTGGAATCATTCTTAGGGATTTGCAAAATTTGGTTAATTGACCGAGGGGTGATTGTGAATATAATTTCACCATTATGGGCCACAATGGCTCTCTAGTTTGGTAAGTAACAAGCTTGGCATTTGAGGAAAAATCCAAGGAAGTGATGGGTCTGGGGAAACATTTAGAGGGGTAAATTGGATTCCCAGAGGCCAATTTCATCGCTCTGGTCAAGGAAGATCTCTTTGAGCCAACTATGTAATTCGAATAAATCGAATTCACACTTCGACTCTGATATTTTATAGTCTATGTCAGCCAAGGGATGTGATCAAGGTAAACTAATGGGGGAATCATAAGATTTTCCTTATTTAAATTGGTTTCTCTCTTGGGATCCATATTGGGAATTTTGAAGAAATTTGGAAAAGTTTGAAGAGTTGTGCAATTTACCTGAGAAAAACTTGACAATGGAGGTTGGCAACGATGGTGAAGCTGGTGCTACGACGCCCTTGTTTTATGCTCAATTTCGAGACAATCTTGACTGTATTAATTTGAAATTGAGAAAAACAAATGAACATCGCGGGATTAGATTGAGAAAACAGTGTAACAAGAATGTATGTCAGGCTCTTTATGGTTAAGGAAATCATTCGTTGAGGGTGCGGGACTGTTGGTAGGTTTAACAGTAATTTAGAGGAGGATTAAATGCATAACAGGTAGGGGAAATGGTGGAAAGGTGTTGCGGAGGGATTAGTGGTGTAGGCACGGGGAACCATTGGTGGGAAGGAGAAGGTTAGGCATCTTTCATGGGGGGAGGGTGGTATGCGGTATTGAGAGGGGGGTGCTTAAGAATGCGAAATTGACACATAAGGTGGGGTCAGGGAAATGAAACTACCTTTTCGGACCCCCCCACCTCTATCGATAAAGGTAAAAAGGGAAAGGGGGGCCAAAAGGCATTTTGGACTGTCGATTACAATTGTGAACAACACGTAGCTCGGATCAAGCCCACCCTTTATCCACTAGATGACCAAACAATTTGTCGTTTTTCACTTTTTGTTAATAAATGCCAAAACTTAGGATAAAGCCTATACCGCCTTAAAGCATACATAATACAATTGCAATGTTTTTCATCCTAATTTTGAAAGCAAGGGCTATCTTCTACAAACCAAGGGTGCATTTAAATGTGCATACCCTTCTTATTTTCCTTTGAAGGAGAGATTTATCCTAATCTAAGTTCTAACCTACAAACTTTAAATTATTAATCCAGCTTAAACAATTGGATCAATTTCTTCACCTATCTACCTAATTTTAACCAAGTTTAAATAGTTTGGTTAAATTATTCTCTAGTCTAACAACAAAAATTAAAATGTGTTTGACCATGATTATATTGTATGATTCAAACAAATATCTGTGATTGTGGCATTTAAAACAAGCTGCACACAATTCCTAATTTATTTTTCAAAACAAAACTATTTTTCTCCTAGTGGCATTTGAATTTGCATCACTTTCACTCTTTTTCTTTTCATGGGGTTCTTTCCATATTTTTACTTATTCTTTTATTCTATTTTTCTTCTTATATACCCTCTTTTCATTTTTTATTTTTATTTTTTTTGGAAATCATTTGCAATATGCAATATTATTTACAATTTGATAGACTGGAAGAAAATATTCAATCATCATTTTATCCTATGAATCAGAGGACCCTAACATCAACGTCCCTAAGATTTGAGCCACTTTTTCAGGCCCAAAACCCAGGTCATTGCCCAAAATGGAATGGCATCTTCATAACACTAAAATAACAGGGAAACAATGATGCAAAATCAATTAGTTGAAGAAGCCCTTAACCAGACCCCTACTAGCCATGACAGACATTTTGTCAAACATATCAAAAATATGTAATCTACAGGTGTAAACAACATATTTAAGCATAGGTATCTCATACTTATCTAAGAATCTCTAAGAAAAATTGTTCCCTTATGTCTTTTGTTGCATTATCATCTATTATTTCATAGATACATTTTCCATTCATTTACAAGTAAAAACATGATGAGATCCATACATAGATGCTGTCATAAAACACATACATAACTAGCATAGCAACAACAGAAATACCATAAATACATCATCCATAGAATCCACATATAAACCAGTAAATTTACACATGAAAACCAAGGGAATGAATTTCTCATTAATGAATGTAGAAACCAACCAGGGATGGGACTACCACATTCCACCTGACCATAGATTGGCTGAGCCAAATCTCTCTTCAGCCAATCACCCCCGTGACATATTCCAAGCATGAATGTGGAACTAATAACCAACCAAAACGAACCAAAAAAACATGGATGCTACCAGGGTTCTCCACCTACACCGTGAGGAATTTGAGTGCCTCCTAGTCTCTCAGGCTTTACCTTAATCCACAATCTGATCCATGGATCACTAGGCCCTACACCAAGACCCACTCTGCAGGTTTTACCATACATCGCATCCCAGGACTACTAGGCCCAACAGAGAGCAATCCACCTCTTGGATTTACAATATATCCTGCCATTCACCGGCAAGGATTCCTAGGCCCACCGAGGCACACAATCCTCACTTTACCGCAACCCATAGTCTGGATCTAGGGTTACTAGGCAAATGGCTTTACCATGATCCACAGTTTGGTTCAGGGACCACTAGGCCATGTGTTTTCCATTTCATAGATCCACCTCACTCAGCTTCAAATCCATCTGACAATCTAGCTCAATTGAAGTATGAGAACACATCTCATCAAGGCTATCTGGAAATGGGAAGACTGGGCTGAAAACACTGTCATGCTTGGAAAAACCCATGCCATGACAGAAAAGAACCACGTGCAATACCATGCATGCCAACTATAGCAAGGAAAACACACACGCAAATCAATACCTACAAAGAATACTAATGTAGTTGCTTGATCCTGCTCTTCCTTGGTTGCTCCTTCCTTCCTCTTGCCTTCTTTGCCTTTCTTGATCCAATGCCAAAGTCCTCAGAGAAAAATCTAAGTGTCCAAGAGTGAGAGAGAGAGAGAGAGAATAATGAGAGAGCTCCAAAACTGAACTGACAAAAGTCCATGAATTGATCCTCATAAGCCTTTTTATCAACGAGGCCTCTATTTTCTTCATTTTCCATTATTTTCATTCAATTTTCTCCTCACATGCAACTTGTGACCTTTCACCTTCCTTTTCTCCTAATTTCCATTATTTTCATAGATAAATGTGCCAAAATTCCATTTTGCCTTTCCAAAGCTTTTCTCATTGCCTTTGCCAATTTCTTCAGCCATAATAAAACGAATGAACACCCACTAGGATGTTTTTCCCACCATTCATCTTGGAATATGTGTCCCAACAACTACGGTCTTATATGCTTTTACATGAGTATTTTAACCAGGTGTTATAGACATATTTTGGCACTGCAACCCCAATCAAATATGTCCATAAACTAAGGGCTTCTAAACCCCTAAAAGTGTTGTTTCATACCCTAAAGGATCAAGGTCAACTGATTACATCATTTCCTAGAAGTTCTCCTTGAAAAACTGCTCAGAACTAGTCAAAACTAGATCATCTCACCTACTCCATGGCCAAGGTGCGATGCATCTCACCTTGTACACACAGGAGGTGTGATGCATATTGAAAAGGCCTTATGTAGGGTGCGATGAGCAAGAGTAGACAAATGGCAGAGACAGTTTGCTAAGTGGATGATCAAGGAATCTTCTAGAAACTTCTCATATGACACTTGCCTCTCAAAATTCACCCAGGGATGAGTAAGAGATCAATCAAATCTCCAAGTGGAACCAAGAACTATAAGTGGAATGACACTAATCAAAAACCCAGAGCTGACTCACACCTCTGCAAATATCTATATATGGGTCCCTCATCTTAGAGATCCAGAGGCTGAATGGTGTAATTTTGTAATTTGCAAGGAAGTGTTGTTGGTTTCTCTTTGAAGACATTATTGGGTGATCTTGCTTTGTATGAGGTGAAGAGGGCTTTCATGCTGGGAGGATGGCGCTGGGTCAGACCAAGTGGTTTTAATGCTCTCTTCTATTACTTCTATCAATAAAACTATTTGAGTTTTCCTCCATATTCTTGTGTATCTTTGAATATTGTGTTGATATATGCATTTATATGGTCAATATATATCTGATCCTATATTGTTTACAATGATAGATCTCTATGCTTTGATGGTATTATGCTACTTTGACTTTACAGGTGCTCTTTGAAGCGGGACAAGTAAGGAAGGAGTGGCGAGATTCTGTCAAAGGGGAAAGGAAACAAGCAAGGAGCCAAGCAGAAGACTGAGGTTGGTACTCTCTGCTTCTTTCTCATCTATCTCTCGTAAAGGAAAACACAAGTGACTTTAGTTTGTTTGTTTCTAAGATAGCTACCTGTCTTAGTGGGACTAGCAGCTCTGAATAGACACTAGTTTTCCTGATAACAAAATGGCGACTCCGCTGGGGAGAGAATAGTTTGATTTCTTGTCTCTATTTGTTTGCTTCATAAACTACAGACGGAGCCTGAAGTTAAGCCAGCTAGCCTTTGAACTGCATTTTCTATGCAAGTGCAAAGTAGATCAACGCTGCTTCAGTCAATCTCCAGGTTTGTTTATGAACTGAAAAACTGACTTGCAAACATCCTAAGTACCCTAGAGGTAGCTCAATTAACCTCATTAGATCAGCCCCTATACTTTGTATTTACTGACTATCATTAGCTCGGCCTAAATCCCTAAACTAAGCTGCAAACTGTGACCAAAAACCAAGTTAAAGTCTCGTCCCTAGACCATCATACTGTCTCATTTTGGCAGACTGGATGCATCACGCCTCCCGTGTGTAGTAGGTGGGATGCATCCCTGTTTCCCTGTGTTATAGGTGCGATGATCAGGTAAGACTGTTTCTGCCTCCAGATTTTGGTTTTTTCTTCACTGTCTTCAGCTTTATTCAAGAGTTTTGTTGTCTGTGATCAGTATACCACTATTGAAACCCCCTTCCTTTGCATTATTCAGCCTCCAGTATACAAAGAATTGTAAATGTTTTTTGTGTATTTTTTCCATTTACAGTTCTCCTTTATAAAATAGTAACATAATCAAATTGTCGTCTTTTGATTTGAAAGTGTCGTTTTCAGTCAAAGAAAAGAATCCTTCTCTTGTTGATAGTTGATTACACTGTTACTCTTGTATTTGATCTGAATTAATAGTATTTCAAGTATCGAAAGCAATTTTCAATTCAAAATCGCAAAGTGTCGTCTTGTCTTCCTTTAGTTTTTTGAGAAGAAAATCATTAGTACAGTTGCTTTGAAAGAAGAAATAATTCAAATTTGTATTTAGCATTCTTTTTTTCATTCACACATTAAGAAAGAAAAAAACAAATACATTCATGTGCATTTGCATTTAGACTCTTGTTGATTTTGATTTAGGACAGTTCATCTAGTGTGTGCTCTCTGCTCTATGTTGAAAGTATTTCGCTTCTCTTTCCTTAGTAGCTAGGATTTTCATTGCAAAAAGAAGAGTAAACGACTGTTTATTATCTTAGACTGAATATTTAGGAGTTGTATATCTACATCACGTGGTTAACCTTAAAGGCAAACTTCTTAAGAAAGATCAACTGTAAAATATATTCAATGAACAAAAAAACGCTTTGGAACCTAACGCACAACATCTAGAAGTCTAGGCTAGAGACGTATTCTGGCATCGTAAAGCCTGGTAACTGTCGCCTTCATCGTAGGTTGGGTGATTCCTCCTCTTTGAGATGACAAGTGCCAGTACGAACTTGTCCTCCCATGTACCATCGAGTATATATTGGGAGACCACAATAGGCTATATCCTTTATCCTTAGGAAGTCGTGTCTGCCGCCCTATCGATCGCAATGCACTGAACACAGCATTCGAGAAGATTGAATGTCGTACCGTAAAAAGTATTCTGTAGTTTTGCGATTGGTTTGGTAATCCCTCTGTCTAGATTTCCAGAGTAGTCTCTTTCGTTCCTTTTCAGACTCCTTAAAGGAAAAGGTCCATCTGAGCACTTGTCACTTCAGACTCATTAAAAATTGAAGGCGACTAGAGTCATCTTTAGCTTTTTCTTGACTCTTAAAAATTGAAAAAGCAAGTTGTGTCAAAGCATCTAAAATTCATTTAATTCAGAATAACATTTTCCCCTCTTATTTTGAGTTGATCAAATAATCCGCAATCGTGGAAGAAAGTCAATAAAAACCCTGTCGTTCGCGGAGACTGACGAGTCAGCCATCTTTGACTCTGGAAACAAAACCATTCCAGGCCAAGCGGACTCGTTTAACTGGGTCAAAGTCTCCTGGTTTGTTTGAAACTTGTGTTTCAACATCCTCTAAGACTCCAGTTACTCCAACCATTTCTGGTATCCCTGCCTCTACAGAAGAAGTTCCGCAGTTACAAGAGGACATTAGAACTGATCCTAGTGTAACAGTAAACACTTCTATTCCTAAACCAGCTCCATCTAGGGTTGATTCAGAAGGTTTTACCCCTCCAGCATCTGTCGTTGTAGAATCTATACCTTCTTCAGCACCAGAAATATTTTACGGACCTGACGGTCTACCTCTTCCACCTGGATTGATTGCTATAGAAGAGATTACGGAGGATCTTCCATCCAGTACTCCATCGCATTTTGGAACTGGGATCCACCTATATCCTTCTACTTCAGAAGTTAGTACCCCTTCATTGCAAGTTCCTATAGAATCACTAGGAAGTCTTTTAGATAGACTCGATATGTCTGAACAACCATCGACATCTAGGACTGTGTCATCCAATACAGCGGTAGAAAAACCTCCTGTCGTCACTCCGACGATGTTCGCCAATATACCATCTATCCTGACTAGCTCTCAACTGCCAGAGGAAGTCCACCCAGGGACTGTTTCGACAGTATGGTCTGTTCCCATTTGTTCGTCTGGAATAATATCTAGAATTTCTTATGTTGAGTCTCGGCAAATTGATCCTTTGCAACAGTATCAATTTGGGTAGTCTGGTCTCCAAAGGCCAATCTTTCCTTTGAGCACTGGATTGCCGCCGTATGGGGGGCAGTATGCCCTTTCATTGTTCCCTCTGGGAGAACAACCATATGAGAGTTCTCAACTGAATTCGGGTCAAGTTGGAATCACATCCAGTGGTTGGGTGCCAATACTACCTCAACAACCAAGAGTTGTATACTCAATGCAACCGAGTCTACCTGTGTCGAATATCCCCACTACAACAGCTATTGTGACGGTGTCGCAAGTACAAGCATTACCTGTTTTATGCCAACCCCAAGTTTCTCAGGTCATAATACAATAGCCTCTTGTCTCCACGATGCAACCGCAATCGCCGATCAGTGGCTTCTTAGCAGGAGCGACTCAGGATCAAATGGGTACTATTACCCCTCATCTTGGTCAAACATCCAGTATTGGGCAACAACAAATGGTTTCACAACCATGGCTGGTGCAACATCAACAACTGCAATTCCAGCAAGTGTACCAAGGACCTAAGCAACAAAACTTTTCAAGTAATGGACAGTCGTATATTCAAAACGGTTATCATCAATCATCCCAAATTGGTTATGCCCAGCAACCTTATCAAAGTTATCAACATTAAATGCATTATGCTGGTATGCAAAGACCCACTGCTCAGGCAATCCCATCTTATCATGGGTATGCTTCGTCGAACCTGAATCAACAGTTGCCCTTCGTGGCGACTTTATAGTTACCACATCTAAATCAACTAACAAATGATCCAATTGCTTATGCCCCTTGGTGGCCAGTGATTTCTCATAAAATTCTGTCAGATATTCCTAAATTTAATGGAAATTCAGGTGAAGATCCATTGAATCATGTGATGACCATTCATCTATGGTGTTCCTCCAACACTCTAAATGATGATTCGATTAGGCTTCGCCTTTTTCAACAAACGTTAACTGGTTTGGCAGCAAAATGGTACATCGAATTGCCTAGAGCTTCATATGATAACTTCGGCACCCTTGCCACCACCTTTTTAACCCATTTTTAGTTACCAATAAGGTACGAAACGGGAACAGAGCTTCTTACCAATTACAAGTAGACAACGGCCACTCACATATCTGATCATATTCATGAGTAGCGACGTCATCGTAGAATGGTAAAAACATATTTTCCTTATCAACTACTAGCTGAATGGTTTATTAAGTCATTGTTACCTTCTATTACAGAAGATGTGGCAAAGGGAGGAGTCGTCACTGAAGAGCAAGTCATTTCTCATGTGCAATATCTAGACTTGATCTATACTCAGTCTAGCATGCTCTATGACAAAATCCCTGATGCTCCCAGACCATAATTTTTCGTTCCTCCTCCTCCTAAATCAAACAAGGACTCTCATGTCGGCGATGGCGTGATAGGTACGACAAGCACGAAATCGACAAAGGCTACATCTAAGAAAGCTCGTAAGGTTTCTGGTCAAAATTCAAATGAATAACTTCTAGCCTCGAAGGTTAATGTCGTGTCGACTGACAAAGGCAAAGAACCAAAGCAACCAGGGGGCAAGAAGAAAGGGAAGAGCAAAAAGAAGAAACAGGACGATTCGTCTCCTGAAAAATCTTCTGCAAACCCTTCTGGGCAAAAGAAACCTAGTCAGCCATGCCTCATATGCGATGAGGATCATTGGACGAGAGATTGTCCATACAAAGCTGAAGTTAAGAAAATCTTTAAGAATTCAAGAACTTCAGCAGTATTGACTGACCCATTTCCAAACCCAGGAACCAATCTAGTTGCTAGTAACAATGCTTCCCCATCCCAAGTGCTTATGTTGTCCATTTCAAAACAACAAAATGATGCTTTGATATCGACAAGGAATAAAGATTACGGGAATCCACAGTTGTCGAACAACAAGGCTACTGATCAACCTATTAGTTCGACAACAACTTCAACCAAAGTTGTGCCACCCATCATTCTTGAGCTAATGATAAAGCCACCAAAGGGAGTAGTACACAAATCGACGTTTAATCCTCATGCTAGAGTAGCACATAATTATAATATAGTAGAGGACCTGGCCCAATCGTCATCCGCTATGTCGACACTTGAAGTACTGCAAAATTTCCCCTCCCAAAAGCAGGCTCTATTATCAGCAATAGGTGGGATTGACCCAGTGTCTTCCAATCTTGTGGCCTTTAATCATAAAGGATATGAACCTTAGTTACCAGCTCAACTCACTTTCCTCATTCAAGTGAAAGCCCTCAACAAAACAGTTCATCGAACAATTATTGATGAGGGGGCATCTACATGTATTATGTCAATGAGTTGTTGGAAAGCTTTAGGCTCACCACCCTTGTCGTGATTGTCAACGACGTTAAAAGCATTCAATGGACGAACATACACTCCATACGGGATTCTGAGTAATTTACAAGTTGAACTGGGGAGAAAAACAGTAGAAATTGATGTTGAAGTTATTGATGGAAACGTCGATTATAACATCCTACTGGGAAGGCCTTGGATTTATGCTATGGCTGCTGTTGTGTCAATGTACTTCAGAAATATTGCATTTCCTTTTCAAGGAGGAATTACAATCGTCGACCAACAAACCTTTCTCCCCAATAGTTCACAAGTTACGGGAAGCATCCCGATGATCCATGGAAGCTCTCATTCGCTTCAAAATATCGGAGTAGGCCTACTAAAAGACCCTACATTGATGGGTACTTTTGCCTTACCGCCTCAAAGTAATCTGGCGGAAGTGGCCACGGTGGAAAACTACAATATGATATCTTCTATATCTAAAAGATTCAGAAGATTCCTGAACATTTTGTCAGCATGGATCATCGCCATTTTAGAAATATTATAGCAATCAATTTTCTTGCCCTGGGGGGCAAACCCAAATCAACGCTCATCGAGTGTTTGGATAGATAGGTCTAAGGAATATGGCACCTCTTTAGATCCTTGGTCGCATGTACATTCTACAGACGAAGGAATCATTCAGTTAATGATGATAGGAGAGGCACCATGGGAAGATTACCACCATCGTTCCCATCTTCCGGATCACCACGAAGATTATTCCAGCAACCTTAATCATCCTTCAGTTTTTTATTTTCTATCAAATACTGTAAATATGGTGGATTATGAGGATAGTTCTTTTACTGTGTCAACCTCATTAAAAAATGAAACAACTCCCTTTCCAAATCGAGTCTTTGATTACGATCTCGTAAAATCCAAGTCGAGTCTTTCAAAGATTTCGAAGGTAAACCTTCATTCCAACCACCACGTTGAATGCAATGAAGCTTGGGGGGCATGCACCTCGATTTGCGTCATTATGCTGGGGGCATGCGAACTTATAACAAGCATAGTTTCTCGTTTCAAGCTTGTGTAAACATGAAACCGAATCTGAGCATATGTTGTCACATGGTTCAAGCTCATTAAAAAATGAACCAGGCCATGAGCAGTTTTACGCGAAGTTCAAGCTCGTTAAAAAATAAACCTAGCAATGAGCATATGTTCCACCAGAGTTTAAGCTCGTTAAAAAATGAACCCACCTTCGATAAATAACCATTGCGATCACATTATTATCTACTTTTGAGCCTTGGTTGTGTTCTTACCATCACCTCCACTCTTGTTTAGTTGATCATATGCCTCCATTTGATTGTTTACCCCTTTTGAGGAACAACTGCGACAAGTGATCCTATTAGCCACCTTCTTTAGACTGTCGTGATTGAAAAGTTCCAAACATTACCTGGAACCAGCTACTATTCGAAAACATCACTCGTTCCTCAAAAAATGAGTCTCCTTTAATCTCTTTTCATCTGACTCATAAAATATGAAAAGATTGCCGAGCAATTGGCCTCTCCAGCTCGTTAAAGTGATTGGAAGTGCCATCCCTCCTCTATATTTTAATCTTTTTGGACCTGAGGGATTATTATACAAAAATATTGAGCGTTTGTCTTGTTCAGCTCGTTAAAACTATCGAAAAGTCATCCCTTTCGCATTGTTTTATACTTTTTTGGACTTAAGGGATTGTATTACGAAAAGGAATATTGGAGTTTCCTTTCCGTCTCTTTTCAGACTCTCTAAAATTGAAAAGAACCAAGTTATCCTTGTCGTTAAACTCGTTAAAACAATAGCGACAAACTTGTCCATTCAAACAAGAGCGAGTCTCACTGTCGCTAGGCTCGTTAAAACATAGTGACAAGTTTACCCAAAGGGAAAATTATAGAACAAGCATATGTTATCCTCCTCAAGCTTAACAAAAATAAAGAGGTACTGGTCAGAAATGACTAGGGAAAATTGGGAAGAAAACTTGAAGAAACTTTATTGGTAGCAGGTCGCTCTTAAAGATGACACTTTCACTCCATCACCATGATTGAGTCGGGTTGGGTTATTTCGTTCACCAGTCATATCACCATTGGTCCACTACACCATCCACTTTTGGGGTTAACACTGCCAATACATTTCAGTGTTGCTAATATGTTCAAGAGAAGTCACTCAGAGAATTCACCAACCCAGCTTGTGTCTCATCCGTTGCAATACCTTCACGCTTCATTCTTTCATGACCACCACCTTGAACCTTGTATCATCAAATCGTTTTCATCTCCACAAAATCATTTGCTCCGTTCTGTGTCGTAGATGTGGCATTCATTAATGCCCTCCTACGATGGGTCACTTCTTGTCGAAATCAGCTCATTATCCAAGAAGTCGACCTAGGAACAACCCCTTTAGTACTTTGAAGCTTGCATGCCTCAATGGCAAGTTTCTCACTTCCGGCGACAGGTTTACATTAATAGCCTTCAACCTAAAGATTTTGTGTGGTGTTCGACATCGACTCATGTATTCACACCATGTGAATTGTACTGTAGTACCTTGAGGGTCATTATCATTATCGGTGATCCCTCTCGCACCTGTTAACAGCTTACATCATTGGCTGGTAATCAGGCGATGTCTTTCCATGTTTGACTTTAGAACATCTTTTCACATGGATCGACTTGTACTTCGGGCAAAGATTGAACGAGTTTGAAGACCCTGGATCTAGTTTCATCCATCCGGGCTGCGATATATTCAAGAAAGTAAAGACATCAAATGTACATCATTGCTGCACATAAAATCATCCAAGCCAAAGGATGATGGCTCTACCAGAATCATCAGTATGCCACACAAACGGTTGTCTATCCTATGTACATGAAAATGAATTTATAAAGCTGAGCATGGGAATGCCCACCTCAACTAGATCATGAAAATATTATGAAGATAATGTATTGTATTGTATCTTATTACAGGTCACCTTCCAGTTTGAAAAACCTCAGATCCTCATGATAAAGCATTTCACCCGACATCAAAAGATTTATGACCTCGTGCTTTAGGGGGCAACTATTATAGACATATTTGGGCACTGCAAACCCAATCACATATGTCCATAAACCAAGTGCTTCTAAACCCCTAAAAGTGTTGTTTCATACCCTAAAGGATCAAAGTCATCTGATTACATCATTTCCCAGAAGTTCTCCCTGAAAAACTTCTCAGAACTAGTCAAAACTGGATCATCTCACTTGCTCCATGGCCAAGGTGCGATGAGCGAGAATAGACAAATGGCAGAGACAATTTGCTAAGTGGATGATCAAGGAATCTTCTAGAAACTTCTCGTATGACACTTGCCTCTCAAAATTCACCCAGGGATGAGTAAGAGATCAATGAAATCTCCAAGTGGAACCAAGAACTATCAGTAGAATGACACTAATCAAAAACCCAGAGCTGACTCACACCTCTGCAAATATCTATATATGGTTCCCTCATCTTAGAGATCTAGAGGCTGAAGGCTAGAATTTTGTAATTTGCAAGGAAGTGTTGTTGGTTTCTCTTTGAAGACATTGTTGGGTGATCTTGCTTTTTATGAGGTGAAGAGGGCTTTCATGCTGGGAGGATGGCGCTGGGTCAGACCAAGTGGTTGTAATCCTCTCTTCTACTAATTCTATCAATAAAGCTATTTGAGTTTTCTTCCATATTATTGTGTATCTCTGAATATTGTGTTGATATATGCATTTGTATGGTCAATATATATATGATCCTATATTGTTTACAGTGATAGATCTCTATGCTTTGATGGTATTATGCTACTTTGACTCTACAGGTGCTCTTTGAAGCGGGACAAGTAAGGAAGGAGTGGCGAGATTCTGTCAAACGGGAAAGGAAACAAGCAAGGAGCCAAGCGGAAGACTGAGGTTGGTACTCTCTGCTTCTTTCTCATCTATCTCTCGTAAAGGAAAACACAAGTGACTTTAGTTTGTTTGTTTCTAAGATAGCTACCTATCTTAGTGGGACTAGTAGCTCTAAATAAACACTAATTTTCCTGATAACACCAGGGTTGTTACGTGAATAATCTATATAAGAAGGATAGGTGATGGTTGTTGAGATGAAAAACATAAGGAACATGCCACTCCAATAACAAAAATACCATAAGATATGCCTTGATCACCATGAAATACAATACATATACATGTTGTGCTATGTTAGAGCAAGTTAGATGGATACACTAATTGTAAGACCCTATTAATGTGTCTACCCTTCCTATGTGACGAAGCCTTGGTAAATGATCGATCTTCCAAGGGATTGTAAGTAAAGAAGGGGATGCCTAAGCCTAGTGGGTGAGTGAATGCAAGAAAGAGGAAAATTGAATGAATCTATTGTGAAATATTCATGCTACATGCTCAATGGGATTAATAATGCATTGGGTGTGTTTGAGAACGTAGTGAGTTGAATTGTTTCCTATGGAAGCCTTGAGAATAAAGGAACAACCATACATATAAGTATTTTATTACACAATTGTATTAAAATGAATATTTTCATTATGGATCTAAATAGTCCTATGCATAAAATAAGATAATCCTATGCATGTTTATTTGATAACTGATGAAGGATTGTGTTAGAATTCCTAAGCTTTAGAAGTATCCATATAGGAAAATGGATGAAAATTGAAAGAGTAACTAAGGAAAAAAGTGGCATATGTTGCTTAAATTAATGACGATGTTAAAACCTAAATGGTGTTGTGGAAATAACAAGATACCAAGAGAAATATTAACACAAAGGCAATTGTTCCTTTAAGGGGGAGGGGAATGTAACATTCTCACTTTCATCTCTACTTAAAATTGCAATTAAGTATTTTAATTTTCCTAAATTGCCATGTAAATGTTGAATTGGTTAAATTAGGAACAATATATATGTATTTTTCCATTAACTAAAAATGTTGATTAATTGACTGGGAACACTAGCACCAATACAAACAATGATAACACGAGTCAAAATTGGTGAAGGGGTTATGGGACTATTGTGAGAAAACCTCACCCAAAATGTATATGTCAATGTTTGACTTTGAATTTGTTGTTTTGTTTTCCCATTATCCCACAACTCATTAAATGAAGCATTAGGCAGCTAAAAAAACCACTAGCCACATTTATTGGGGCTAAGTGATTATTGTGGAATGCTTTCGAAATTCAATAAGTAGCATGGGAAAGCACCCATCTCAAAATTGAGAGTTGACCCTTGAGTAGTGTGGAAAACGGGATAAATCTTATGGAGCAAACTACAATGGGGACATCTATCCATACACAAAGAGATCACAGGTGCATGAGTGTTAGGGACCAATAGATTTATGAGTAGAATGATGTCATTCAAGAGTGTAAATATCGTTGGGGTGTTTTGAGAAATATATACTATGTTTTGGCTACCAAAATATATCTAGAAAATTGCCAACTACAAATTGGATCAATCTTGGTGTATTTTGGGCTCACTAAAAGAACATTTTGCATGTAAAATATTTCCAAGGGAGTTCTAGAACTTATTTTAGAAATGGGTATCATGAATTGATACGTGTTGGGTGAGAATTATAATTAATGGGAAAGGAAATCACTAAGGAGCCATAGATCCATGAATGGATTTCTTTATCGTTATGCTAGATAGCCAAGAGGCATCTAGAATTTGTGGAGACCCCAAGCTCAATGAGAAGAGAAGCTCTATGATGCTTTCATATTAGAAAATAAGAATTATCATCATTGAGCCCATTTATCTGACTGTGGACAGTTTTCCCCTTATTTTAGCATAGCCCAGATAATGGTGTCTAGTTGTAGAAAGTAATGGTGTAATTGAGCCTATGTTTAGGTGGAAAATGAAGCTTCCTAAATTGTTTACCATTAGCAATAAATTATTAGATAATTTTCTCTAATTTGCAATTGTGATAGCCCTTTTTTCTACCCCTCATGTAAATATCACTATGTGAATTTGTTGACGTAAATAAATGTAAAAATAGAAATATGGTTGAGCTAGAGGAGTGCACACATATTCAAATTCTTGTCGACAGGGAGTTGCTTGTGATGTTTCTAAACCAAAACCCAAGCCACTTCATTTATTTTCCTTCATATATCTCCCTGACGAATTAATGTTTGAATACGACTAGGAGGTTGACTGTGAGGTTTTGAAGGCTATTTGCACTTATATGTGCATGGTTGGAGGTTGATATTCCTTACAGATAAGACCAAAGTTGTTTATAACTGTCAAAGGTAGGTTCGAGCCCAGTTTGGTCACCAAGCTATGGTTTGGAAGATATTATAGGGTGGTCAAATGAACCTACAATGACAACTCGGGTAGAACAAGGTTTGTTTAAGGAAGAGAGAAGGTGATTTGAGAACTAGTTGAGGGCTAGTCTAGTGTCCTAACCAGGCCAAATGATAATTACAGAAGTTCATGAGAAGCAACAAATTAAAGTTTCCTAGAAACCAACAGAATAAGGGACTTGTTAGAAGAAAGATACAATAAAAGACACGAGGAAAAAGGTTTACCTTGAAAGAAGGCTACTATATTTTGAGACTCTTGATTAAGAGAGATTCTTGGTAAAGGACATTAATCTCCCTCTCTTAGAAAATCATGTGAAAACATTGAAAGACATATTTGGAAAAGTGACAAGCATCTTGGGACCATCATTAAAAGTAAGCTTGAAGAAATGTAGAAGCATCTTAAGAACATCATTGAAGAAAGCTTGAAGGTACCATCATACCATTGAAATGAATCTTGAAGGCATCAAGAATATATCATCTTCAAGCAAGTCTATCTCTTGACAACATGAAATAAAAGCATAAATCAAATAATCATAGAGAATAAAGTCATGGACCATGTTCAAGACAAGGTTGCAGAACTATGGAGACAATATTGAAGGCAAAGGATGACACTGATTCCAATGAAAAGTCTCAAGCATGTGCTTCTAAAGTGAAGATGAAGAAGAAAGGAATGTTTTGAAAAGGGGATGGAGCTCACATAGCTTAATATGGTGAAGAACTTGAAAATAAGCCAAATATTGAAGATCCCGAGGATCTATTTTATTGTGCAACTCCATCATGATCAGTTTTGCAATTTCTTTCCCTTTGTAGATGGTAGTTAGAATAACTCATGTAGTTCCATTGGTAGAAGAGTTTTGATGGAATCACAAATAGAAGCAGATGGCATTAAAGAGTTTGAATGTAGATTGTAAGCATTCATCTAGAAAGACAAATATAAAAGGATTTGTACCATTTAACACTATTCATGCAACAACATTTTTGCATCATGTCATGGGAAGAAAGGATCACAAAGATCCTCTACACAAAACAAAAAAAGGTTCTTCAATATATGAAAGAAGAATCATTATGACATGGTAGAAATATATGGAAGTAAGCTTCCAAGAAGTTTGAAGATATAGTTGCAACATGGAGGAAGTCTCACCTTCAAGATGAGAATCAGTTCATTGTAAAGGGAATGGTTTGAATGACTCTTTGAAGAAAGAGATGAACATGATTATAGTGATCAAAATCTGATATGGTATTTTGAAGCACGAAAGGATAAATGACTTTAGAAGGAGTTGTAGAAACTCCGTTGGATACAAGATTGGAGTTTGATTGGTTTATTACATGAACACATTGATTGAAAGGCTAGAAGCATGGAAATGATTCTAGCATGAAGATGGACCATACAAAGTATGTTGACATCATAAAGAGCAACTAGTAGAAACATGACATCTTGACAAGAAGCTATCATGAAATGGTAACTCTGATATTCATTTAGTATTGGTGCAACTTTGCTACCTGGAAAGACATGTTGTAGGAATACATGTGGTAGTTGGGAACTATCTATTGAAGAATGTAACTATTTTTAGTCTTCATACTTGTGCGTGAGTCATGATGTAATATATTTGTCAAAAAGAATTTATTATTATTATTAATTTGACTTATTAAAGCATGGGTTTCATGCTTAGGTCAATATTCATAGTTCAAGCCTCCATTGTAGGCTTATAGGATTCTTCTATTGAGTCAAAGTCAAAATTGGATGTAATAAACCCTTCTTGGGAACATGATATAAATATATATATATATATATATAAGTGTCAATTAAAGTCCTACCTCTCCTCCATCAAGTTAGCCTTTGTCACCTTGAAAGTCGACCTCAAATTAATCTTCTACAAGAAATTACCCATGTTGGCTCATTTATAGGTCGTAACAACTATAAATACCAATGTGTACTCGACCTAGTTCAAGGAACAATTAGTCAAGATCGGATATCACATAAAAGCGAAGGACAACAACATGTCACGAGACCGAGATATTATTACAAGATTGAAGTATAGGAACTAAACTTTATTACAGGAAACCAAAGTTTGAAGTTATAATTATAGGAAAACAAAGTCTCTATGATTGCAGGAAGTCGAAATTTTTGGAATTGTAAGAGATGTCAAGAAGGATCAAAACTTGAAGATCTATTCTGGAAGAAGAATACTTCAAAGGCTGACTTGATGGATTGAGAGAAGTTTAGATTAAGGTCTGCGTCATCTCATTGTGATATTAATCTACTAAAGGAAGAGTTATTGACTGGAGTTTTCTCCTACCTAGGGGTTTTTCCCTTGTTGTGTGCCTACATATTGTGTCCCCTTTTGTTTATTTCTTGGAATTTATCTTGATGAAAGAAAAATATAAATAAGAACTAACAAGCACATAAGATTTTTCACAAGTAAATGTCAAAGATCTAAGAGAATTATAATTCCCTAGATTTCCCATCATGGTATCAGAGCTAAGGACATCAGTATGAGGGAAGTTAGAAGGTCACGAGAGATTTAAGACAAGGAAAAAAAGCTAGTTATCTAGCACCGAGCTCCTAGAAGGAAAATCTGAATGAAGAATTAAACATTCTAGGCATATTTGAAAGACACGTTCCCTATGGTTAGTCTGTAGGTCTCAATTAATATAAGCAAAAGAATTTGAAGAATTGTTTGTGGGATCTGAAGTGCTAATAAATAACCCTAGACCAGGCTTAATCCTTTGGAAGAAAAAGCAAAGATTTGTGTTCACATCTGAATTTTGGTGTCACCTCAAAAGGTCTGAAATTTGATTTTTGTGCATAATTACAGAGATAATCGAATCATATTTTTGAGATGCCTTTTGTGGACTAATATCAGTCCCAATCTCCAGTGAAGACCCTTCTCCAGAAGGAAACCAAAGTTAAGATGTTTAAAGGCATTATAGACCTAGCTGGAAGGACTATTATGAAAAATCGGTCACCATAATATGTGATAATAACAAAGATCCCTATGGAAAAAGACTGAGATCTAGGCATAAATACAAAGTTATGTGAAATCCATCATTTTGAAAGAAACATTCAAAACAAAGGTACAATGATACTATAGTAACCCAAAGATTGCAGTAAGAAGCATCACACTTATAAAAGAAGACCAAAAGCTACATTAATCTATCTATCCAAAATCACAAGTTTATCGTCCCAAGTTGTTGTGACTCAAAAATTGCATGTGTAATCAAAAGTTACATATTTTTCATCCAGCATTAGTCTATCTAAAGTTGCATTTGAAGTTGCAAGCCTGTCCATCCAAATGAGTAGATGAAAATATAGTGACCCAAATATGTAGTTGAAGTTATTGTGATCCGATCTTATAGTCAAAGTTGGAGTGGTTCTAGGTTGCAATAATAGTTTAGTAATTTAAAGAAAATTATTGTGATTAGGAGTTGTGTGGTATGAAGCTATAGTCTAGTACACTTGTAGAGGAAGAATTGCAGTGATATTTCAAAGGCTTGAAAATTCGCAATAAGAAAGTGGCATATGGTTTATAAAAGTTAAGATGAAAATATATAACAAAACACCTTAAACAAAAGAAGCAGAAGTCTTGTCTTGAAGGAAGAACTAAATAAGGTACACCTTTATCCTTGAAAGGAATTCACTTGCAAAGATAATATGAGGTAATAAGGATATAAGGTATGTATAATTATTTTTGCAAGCTCTAATTAGTTTTTCTTCTTTTATTTTTGGGTCTAGGGTTTGTAACCTTTATGAAATTATTGGCATCTAAACTCTTGTAAAACCTAGTTAAGAAATCCTAACCCCATTCTCTAGCCTATTAGTCTCTAGGGTTTATAGGAAGTCTAGGGAGAAATTGTAAACCTTGGCAAGATATAGAATTGAATTGAAAACCCCAGAATTGATATATTAAAAGATTTAATGTTTGAAAATTTTTATCATGCTCCTATACTTGTACACTTTTGAGTAAATGTTGTGGGTATATAAAGACATGTTAATACTTCAAGGTAAGAGGGATCCCTTCAAGAGGAGGCCCTTCAAGGTTTGTTAAAGAAGTATCTCAAGGTATGTGTAAAATTTCATAGCTAAACTTCTCTATTAAAAGGATATAATATTTTTGAAATTTTCCTTGTATTACTAACTTTCTTATGTTTAGGATTTTTAATCACAAATATTCTTGTTAGGGTGATTAATAATTAGATCGAATCTACCCTCATTATATTATCATTTGTTCATTTTTGTGAAACCCTAATCTTTAGGGTTCATTGTAAAAGCCTAACCTAAGGGTATGTTAATAAACCCTAATCTACTTAGGGTTTGTACAAAGAAATTCTATCCTTGCTTAGAAATGATGATGATTCCCTAGTCCTCTTAGGGTTGTTAGTAAAATAAATAAAATTCCATTTTTGTAATAATTAGGGTTTTGGTATTGTAGTATTTTAAGATTTGTTGTTGTAGTCCTAGATTCTTAGGGTTTAACAAATGAGAGTCTATAAGCAAAACCCTTATAAAAGGATATCCTAAAAATGAAACCCTGGGACTATATGCTTCTGCTCAATCGAAACCCTAACTTGATCAAGATTGTTGTATCTAACTTTGTTGTAGTAATAAATTTCTAGGGTTTACCTAAGTAAGTATTGATATAAGCTTCAATAATGAAACCCTATATATACGTATTCCAGTAGGATAACTTGATTATCAATGTATCTAGGGTTTATAACAAAAACCCTAGCAAGTTGTTAAAAGTATAAAAATATGTAACCTTTGCTGATTATAAACCTAACTAGGTTTAGGTATCTAATGTCTAAAGTTTGAATGTTTTGATTTTGATATAGTTAATGTCATGCTTTGTATATTTTCTTTTGGTTGTACTTGCTATTAAAGTTTTGCAGGTACATGATCTTCAAGATGATGAAGATGTAAGCATGATGAAGGAAGTTATATATCAATATAACCTTGATGTCGTAAGAATGATTGAAGACTTGAAAGGATGAAGTTTCTCAGATATTATGAAGTTATTGATTTCCCTAAGTTGAGAGGGAGCCTAGATAAAAGAAAGAGTATATCTCCCTAGTTGAGAGGGAGGGCATATTATGATAGTAAACTCTTTGAAGTAAGAATGAAGCCAAATGAATTAAAGTACTATCAATAAACGCCCGTAAAGTTGCAAACAAAAGACTTGAGGAAATATATAGATGTATTTAGTGTTGCTAAAGAAATAAAAGAAGAAGAAAGTTTCTGACAAACTATATATGGATAACTTGGTGATGAAAGTAGCATCAGAATGATTGAGGAACCCCAAAGGTTTGAGTTTACTTATATTTGAAAAGTTTATTATTGATTGGCATTTATTTTTGTACAAGTAAATCTATCCATAAGAAGGATGAACACTTTGGAAGCATGCTTGGACAAATGGATATATCTAGTTTTATAGGGAGAGTTGAAGTATCTAATGGGGGATGCTTTGGAGGACATATGTTTGGCTTGTGTGTTGATTCCTAGATCTTGAAGAGGGATGGTGGTGTTGGTCATGGAGCTCTGACCTTGGATACACACCTAGATCCCTGGGTTGATGTTAGCAAGTAAGCCTAATGGTACTTAGATTGGCTGAAAGCTTGAGTCCATCTTTGTCCCACCCGGATAGATTAACCCGGTCATGTATCTAGTTCACAACACTGAGTGTGCTAGAACTATTCATAGCTCATTTCGATATATTCCATCTACATCTACATATATGTAATTATGAATACCCCCTAGTTAAGAGGGAGTGTTGAAGAATGTAACTAGTGTCAGTATTCATAATTGTATGTGAATCATGCTATAATATATTTGTCAAAAAAAAGTATTATTATTATTAATTTGACTTATTAAAGCATGCGTTTCATACTTGGGTCAATAGTCATAGGTCAAGCCTCCATTATAGACTTCTAGGATTCTTCTATTGAGTCAAAGTCAAAATTTGATGTAATGAACCCTTATGGGGAACATGATAGAAAAAAAATATAGATATCTAAGTGTCAATTAAGTGATTGGAGGGAGGTCTTAGTCTTAGAGTTTGGGTCTTGGATTTCTCATTTGAATAGATTATATAAGAAGAGTAGAATTATTTCTGGGTTTTCCCCTTAGAGGGGTTTTTCCCTGGCTTGGAACCTATATTTTGTGTCCAATGTCTTTCATGATCTTCACTATTTATGATTTTGATAATTGTTTGATGAAAAGAATTTAAAAAGAATAAGAAAAAGCTAACATAAGTTCATAAGCAGATATTAAAGATAGGAGAATTATTTAAATAGTTGCCATACTAGATTCCCCAACATGATTAACTCATGCATTTCCTTGTTAAGTTACAAATGTTGACACTCTTAGCTCAGAGGTGTTGACACGCTTCTTCTGAATAATCTAAACTTTCCATTTGTTTAGAACTATGGTCTCACGATTGATTCCAACTTGGGGAAAATGATACAGGATTTGATCAACGGTCCTACTGTTTAAGGTTTTGATCTACAATGTTAATGGAGCTTTGCAGTTATGGGAGTACCTCCCCCTTCCACGACGTCGCTTCACTCTCAATTGTACGTTTCCACTCATAAGAACGAGCTCTGCAATGGAACCCTTATTTTTCATAGATTTCTTTGGTTCATATCACCAGGTAAATTTGATATTCAAGGATTTTTTTGGGTTTTTTATTGAGCTAGGGTTGAATATATTTCTTTTAAATTTTTTGCTTGTTGCCCAGACTTAGCTTCCTTCATTTATGTCTTACTATGTAGGTCATCTTCCTCTAGTTGCAATTACGACATGGGCCATTCAATGCATTTCTCTTGATGTATTTCTCTTGAAGGGCCTGATGTTCTGAAGAGAAAAACCCTGCCGTGACCCCTAAAATATATAGAGTCTAATATAATCTAAACTCAACAGGTAATTTTATTTTTCAATTGTTCTTTTTCGATTAAACCCTCTTCTGGTTCTATGTATATAGTTCTCCCAGTGATTCTAATTCTTTGTGTTTGTGCAGGGTCACAATGGTTACAACCGCCCTTCCAAGACAATATTTACAGGTAAAAACATAACCCCTAAACTATGTTTCCTTTATTTTCTTAATTTATTTTTCTAGTATGGGCTCATTTTTCTAACAGAGCCTTTGTTGGAATTACACAGGTTAGGTTTCCATACTTATGAGCATGGTTTCGGCTTTGAAAGACCGCATTCATTTTTCCATACAATTCTTCTAGATTCTAACAAAATCCCTCTATATTTGATATGTCACTCCAAGTACTTGAGGAGTCGAAGCTGAAATATGGAATAGGGTTTTTAAGTTGAGAATCATGGTATCACTCTAGTTTAGATTCATATTTGTAGGAGTTGCGTTAACATATTTGGTTGTATTCCGTTCGCCCTTGACTCACCCGTGAGGGTTGAGTTGTTGCACTCAGGTTAATTTTGACTGCCCAATGTATTTTAATTTAAGTGTTGAATGTTTGTGAAGGCATACACTAGATATGTTGTTGTTAAAAATCGGTTTTCTTCTATTTTCTTGTATAAAAGAAAATGGTTAGTTACTTTACGACCATCATCCATTTGTGCAACCATCTGATATGTAGAATTTAAGAGGGATATCTAAGGAATCCTTTGTTTTCCCATGTGTAAATTTTCATTTAGTTTGAATTGGATATTTAGCTACATTGAATTTACAGTAAATGTATTACTTGTCTAAATTTTGTTTACAATAGATATGACTCCCGGGAAAACCATTTTATCAAACTATGTATGTGATAAAAAACAGATACAACTCTTTCTTTTTAATTACACTAAAAGGGTTTCAAGCCTATCTATTATGTTCTTGTTTTCTCTTCAATTGTTTACATAATTAGAAATCAGGTCTCAATTTCACTGTTTGTAAAACCTCATCTTTCTTCTCTATAGCATCATAATAAATTCTTTTATCAGTATTATTTCCATATAACACAACAATGTTTATATTTAGTCACAAAACCTACTATGTCTATATGCACAAATACAACATTATTATTTGTAGTCTGGAAGGTCGATGAGACCTATCTCCAGGACTTTCCATATACCTTCCATACCTATGCACTTAAGAATTTAGGATTGTTCCAAGTTGATGGATAGATATCTATTCTATCCATTAAGGCTTGGGACTAACCTAATTCATTCACATCATTATATTTTCTTTACCATTTCATAGTATCATAATTAAATTAAAACATTTGCCCAACATAATAGGAAATAAGTACATACAGGAAAACCATTCCAAAACATATTTCACTTATATGTTTTCCAGTAAATAAGCCTGCCAAAAAAATCATTGTAGTCAAAAGAATGCTCCACCCAACCAATGAGAACTAGTACCTTCTACCAGAACCCCTCGCAGCCACTTTCACATCTGGAACAGTATTCCTTGATAGAGACCATACTAGGTCCAACCTAGGACATTCACTGACCATACCAGGTCTAGCCTAGGGTTTCACTGACCACACAAGGTTCGGCTTAGAATTCCACTGGCCAACCAACTCAAGAATTCATTTTTGGTAGTGTTATGCCTAGAACAACAATTTAAATTAGTTGTGCCTAGAACAACAGTTTAAAGTGTTTTAAACTTTCCCTATAAGCAATAGATAAGAAGAGAGGATAGAAGGCCTACATGTAGTTCTGCTTTCCTCTCGTTTCCCTTGTATCGATTTCGTTGCTCCTTTCCATACTTAATCCACTTGAAAAGTACCATGTCAACACAAAAAAAGATGAAAACCGATCAAAGCATAGAATCCATTGAATATAAATGAAAGGAATCATAAGAAATTCATACATATAAGCATTATGAAAGAACACAACATATGGAAAAAGGTTCAAACACTTTATTAGATAGAAGAAGGAATTACAACCATCAGTGTCTGATTCAAAGTCATTCCTCCAGCTTGGATCCCATCCACATCACATCAAAAGCAAGACAAGCTTGTGGCATCACATCATTTGCTCCAAAGTCAAGTCTCATAACAGCATTATCTCCTTACAATTCAACATAATCCAGCCAGCCCCTGATCACTTAGATGAGTGGTCAATTTATAGGAGGATGAAGGAGGTTTTGTCATTAATGGTGACATTGAATGGCCTTCCATACTTAGAATTAGTTCCATGGAGGAAGGGATGAGAGGATAGGATTCTCCTTAACTCATTCCTCATCCATTTTCGAGCTCATAGGAGTTGATAAGATAGGGAAACTTCTAGATGACTCCAAAAGATAAGAATATTCCCCAAACCCTATGTGAATTTCTCTCATTCTCGCCCAGCACAGGTGAAAGGAAGCCTAAGTGCTCTGCAAAGCACCCTAGCAGTGGACTCAACTGCTCTGCAGCGCACCTTCATAAGGGCTTACCTGCACTGGTCCCTCTAGAGGCAATTTCTAGATGTCTTCAAGTCATGAAACTGTTTGGGAACGAGGCATTCAGAGGGTTGACTTGTTTAGGGCATGAAACAAATGAATTTAGGGTTTGATGAGCCCTAAAACACTGATCTGAATGTTGGGATTTTATGTGCCCAAATGGATCTGTAACAGTTTCCCCCTAAAGCATGAAGTCGAAAAAATGCCAATGTCGAATGAAATGCTTTACGATGTGATGAGGAGGTATCGAAGTGGAAGGTGACCTGCATCAATTACAATACATATATCATGATATTTGATTTTTCATGAATTACTGAGGGAAGGCATACCTATGCTCAGCTTATAAACTTTCATTACATGTACATAAACAGTCATCTACAGATATAGACCCATGATCAGAATGACTATCAATGTAAAGCCATTGTACATATGATTTAGTACTCTTGATATCGCAGCCCGAATGGATGAAACTAGATCTGGGGTCTTCAATATTGTTCAATTGTTCGCTCAAGTATGAGTCTAACCATGTGGATATGTGATCTAAAGTCAAACATGAGAAGACATCATCTGATTACCAGCCAATGATGTAAGCTGTTAACAGATGCGAGAGAAATCACCAATAATGATAATGATCCTCAAGGTACTGCAGTACATTCTGCATGGTGTGAATGGATGATTTGATGTCGAACACCATACAAATTCTTTTGGTCGAAGGCCATTGATGTATGCCTATCACCGAAAGCGAGAAACCTGCCATTGATGCATGCAAGCCTCAAGGTATTGAATGGGTGTTTCTAAGTCAACTTCTTGGATAATGAGTTGATGTCGACAAGAAGCGACTCGTCGCAGGAGGGCCTTGATGTATCCCACATCAACGACACGAAATGAGTGTAGTGATTTTTAGAGATGGAATTTGACTGACAACACAAGGTTCAAGAATGGCAGTCATGAAAATGAAGGTTTATGGTATTGCAAAAGATGGATTTTGATTAGATGAATTCTCTTGAACATGTCGGCGACATTAAAGTGAATTGGTAGCATTGACCCAAAACAAAGGGATTGATGGTATGATAAACCAACGGTGTGATAACCATCAAGCTAATAACCCAACCCAGGTAGTCACGGTGATGGAGTGAAAGTGTCATGTTCAAGAGCGACCTGCTACCATAAAGTGGTTTTCCCCTTTTTCCATTTTCCCCAGTCATTGTTGACCAATACCTCTTTATTTTTATCAAGCTTGAGGAGGATAACATATGCATGTTGTATAATTTCACCCTTCGGGCGAATCCATCGCTATTTAATGTTTTAACAAGTCTAGAAAAGGTGAAACTTGGTCTTGTCTAGATGGACAAGTTTGTCACTATTTGATGTTTTTAACGAGTTTAATGACAAAGATAACTCAATCCTTTTCATGTTTAGAGAGTTTGAAAAGGGACAAAAAGAAAACTCCACAAGTTCTTTTCGTAAATTAATCTCTCAAGTTCGAAAAAGCGTCAAATAATACAAGAGAGATATCATTTCCAATCCATTAACGAGCTGGAAAGGACAAGCGCTCGACAATATTTTTAGATATAGAGAGTCTAAAAAGAGCTTAAAGAGGACTCCATTTTGAGGAACGAGTGGTTTCTAGGATAACAACTGGTTCCAGTGATGTTGGAACTTCTCAACACATGTTGATTTATGTGAAGAGGCTGGCTAATAAGACCACTCATTGCAACTGTTCCTCAAAAAAGGATAAAACAACCAAGTGAAAGTGTATGATCGGCCAAAGGGACGGTGGGGATGGGATGAAAACAACCAAGGCTCATCTGATGAAAGAGGTTGATAGAATGAAAATCACAAGGGTTAAAACGGAAATGGGTTCATTTTTACACAAGCTTGAACCATAGGGAACTATGCTTTGGTTTCATGTTTACACAAGCTTGAAACGAAAAAACTATGCTTGGATTTAGTTTCATTTTTACACAAGCTTGAAATGAAGAACAATGCTTGAGATTGGTTTATATGCCCCCAACATGATGAAAGGGAGAGTCTCATGTAACCAGATCGAAGTCGTTGCAGTGAAGCAGGACGGTTATCCAACACCTTTTTGGCTTTGTTCAAATAGGGACAAAGGTGAATGGGGTGATTCCCTTCACATAACCTACAGGGAAACTTAACTTTACCATTAGGTGCATGCCCCCCAAGCTTCATTGCATTCACCTAAGTAGACTACCCATGGCTATTAGGTGGATGGAATGAAGGTTTGTTTACAAGATCAAGTGAAAGACTCGACTGGGATTTTACGAGATCTAATCAAAGACTCGACTTGGAACTCGGGACCTTGTTTCATTTTTTTAATGAGCTTGACACAAGACAAGGAACTATGCTCAAATGCCTTGTTTCATTTTTTAACGAGATTGACACAAGACCAGGAATTATCCTCATAGACCTGTTTAATTTTTTAACGAGGTTGACACAGTAAAAGAACTATCCTCATAGACCTGTTTCATTTTTTAACGAGGTTGACACAGTAAAAGAACTATCCTCATGGTTCGATCACAACTCATAAGAGGTCATAAAGGAGAGATCTAGTTCCAATGCTTCCAGTACATAATGTACAACATCACTGAATTGATTGTCAATTGGTGTAGGTATGGAACGGGTTGCCACATAATTGACCCGTGGCGAGGAAGATACCATTGGTACAAATGGACCATATAGGGAAGATGGTTGACTAGAACCCATATTTGGATAGGGAAATGAAAGCTGGTCAACGGTGACAATTCTGCCTTCATGCGGGAAACAAATCACTCGAAAGAGTGTTGAAACAATAGCTCCCATGTCATAAACATAGTCGTGCCCAAGAAGTAAGTTGTAATCTAAAGGGCCTAGGACTACCATCACATTTAGATAAACTATTTTCCTCCCAAAGTAATAGGTAACTGAGGGAGGATCCCTAATGGTTGACTGGTTCCTCTGTTAAAACCCAAAAAATTATGGGTAACAGGCACAAGCGGCGGTGAACCAAGCACTTGCCAAGCAGTGGAGGAAAGGATACTCATTGATGCACCTTCATCTATAATAGTGCCATATACAATCATAATACAAACATGTACTATGATCTGGAAAGGCATATAAGAAGGAAGGTGGAATCCTGCCAGTCGATTCCAATCAAAGGAAGTGACTATACTACTTGGAGTGGGTACCATAGAAATGGGAGAATTAACCCCTAGAGTTACAAGAACTGGAGGATTTTCCTCTTATCTTGATGGAATAGGAGGATTGCCCCCAAGCTCATTGGAATCTGAAGAAACAAAAAGAACGTGAGTGGTATCATATTCACTCTCTTTGGGAAAGGTACGATTAACTGAAGGTGAAATTGGGTCAACTGGTACCTCGACCTGCTAATTTGGGTTGGGTATAGACTCATAGGATTCACTTTCAAAGAGAGTGGGTATGACCGACAATTGATTTTGGTCAGTCAATTCATCAACTAGTGAAGGATTAAGGGAGAGTCTCCTGTAACCAGATGGAAGTCGTTGCGGTGAAGCAGGACGGTTATCCAACACTTTTTTGGCTTCGTCCAAATAGGGACAAAGGTGAATGGGGTGATTCCCTTCACATAACCTACATGGAAACTTAACTTTACCCTACTTTCCATGAACTTTACTACCACTAGCTGATGGTGTATCACCAACATGATCTCCAGAAGTTGATGACACAGGATGATGTGAACGAGAAGACCATTGTTTTAATATCTGAGGAATATCAGGACAATTTCGAAGAATATGGTCTCCCGCACAAAGTTTGCATGGATATCGAACTTTGTGAGGCTTGATGGACGGTTTCTCATTAGATGTTGCATTCAAAGCAATGGTTGCTTGGTTGCCCCTCTATTGAATTTGCTTCTTCTTCTTCTTCTTCCCTTTCTTCTTCTTCTTAGCCACCTGGTTACTAGTACCAATACTTTCACCAGGCGAAGAGGAAGAAGGGGAGGAAGAAACAATCGAGGAAGAAGGCAAAGGGTCAACTTTAAGATCAACTGGAGGTTGATTTTGTCCAGTTGGAGGTGTACTCGATTGCAGAGAAATCATGACATTTTGAACCAAGGAGGTTGAAAACAACCATACTGGAAAGCCAATGGTAAATCCCGAAAGGGACAATGTAGCCATATATGGAGCACCAATATTTCCAAAATGAGGAAAAGGACTAGGAATTCCATCAAAAGGAATTCCTTGATCGATGGACTCCAGATTTGTCGCGATATGTTTCAACCTAAGATCAACTAAGGAGTGAGCGTGGAGGATTTTATCCGTGGTCAATTAATTTTATTTTAATCAAAGTAACATAACAAAACAAAAGAGGGATAATCTAGGAAAAAGGTTTACCAAACAACTATGAACTGTAAAATACCTCCTCGCGAACTAAGAAGTACGGGCAGGCAATCTCCCCGAATGTTGTGTTCGGTGTATCACAATATACAAGGTGGCTAACTCGGTTACCTAAGGATGGATAGCAACCTAGTGTTTTCCTCCCATATATACCTGAAAGTACGTGGAGGCCCAATCCGTATAAGTGTTGTCTAATGCAAAACCGCACAGTGAGAGCATTCCCATATACTTTACGTACTGTAACACTGCCCTATATACCCGAAGGTACGTGGACAAGCTACGATATACTCACGTACGTGGAATGAGGTATCACACTCAGGATGTATTGCAGACAAGTTAGCAGCAGCTGCTTTGTTTTATGACGCCAGAACACGTCTCTAGCCTAGACCTCTAAATGTTTTTCGTTAGGTGACAATGCTCCATTAGGTAAATTCAGATAAATTTTAAGTTGATATTCTTTACAATTTGCCTTTCAAGGTTCACCACGTGATGTATGTTTGCAATTCCTAAAATGAAAATAATATGATAAGCATTATTTTCATTCAATTTAACAATCAAAATCCTTATCTAATAGGGATAGAGCAATCAGATTTTTTTTTACCAAAGAGCAAAGAGCACAATCTAAATGAAATTTCCCTACACTATTCCTATCAGCACATACAAACTCTTTCAATGCAACATGCATGTATTTATTTTCAATTCCCTTAATGTGAATATGAACAAAAGGAAATATGCACATACAATCAATCAATCTTTCATATGAACGAAGAATTTTACGACAGTTCAAATTCGAAGGAAGAGAAGACTTTACGACACTTTCTATCGAATGAAGATTAATCAATTATATCCTAACTTTGACTATTGATCGATAATGACAAAGAAAAAATTAAAGAAACATTAATCAATCAAATCAAAGTAGGGCTGGCAAAGGAGATAAAAAGTTGTTCTCTGAGAGATGACATTCATTGATCAATCAAAAAGCAAACAAACAGAGTAAATTTGGCAAAAACACTTTCCAAAGGTGGGAATTTAACCTAAGGTTGATCAGCGCAGGTCAAAGAGGGCTTAACTGCACTGCAGAGCACTATCTCTCACTCAAGGGTGATCTGCAGAGCATTGTCCCCTGACCAAGCCTGTGCTGATTTCTGAGAGGCCACTCAAGAGTCATCTAACCTCAATTTTTGACCAAAATTCAATGCCAAAGGGCTGAAATACAATCAATGAATACAAATAAAGTCTACAAGGATGTCTTAGGAGGTGGATAAACTACTAGAAAATAGGATAGTTCCCTAGTGGAGTCGCCAATTTGTTTTGGAGAATTTAGCATCTATGGATAAACACTAATTCACTAGACAAGTAGATGTGCCTAGAACAACAGTTTAAAGTGTTTTAGACTTTCCCTATAAGCAATAGATAAGAAGGGAGGATAGAAAGCCTACATGTAGTTTTGATTTCCTCTCGTCTCCCTTGTATCGATTCCATCACTCCTTTCCGTACTTAATATGCTTGAAAAGTACCTTGTCAACACAACAAAAGACGAAAAACGATCAAAGCATATGATCCATTGAATATAAATGAAAGAAATCAGAAGAAATTCATACATATAAGAATTATGAAAGAACACAACATATGGAAAAAGGTTCAGACACTTTATAAGATAGAAGAAGGAACTACAACCATCAGTGTCTGATTCAAATTCATTCCTCCAGCTTGGATCCCATCTACATCACATCAAAAGCAAGACAAGCTTGTGGCATCACATCATTTGCTCTAAAGTCAAGTTTCATAGCAACATTATCTCCTTACAATTCAACATAATCCAGCTAGCCCCTGATCACTTAGATGAGTGGTCAATTTATAGGAGGATGAAGGAAGTTTTGTCATTAATGGTGACAATGAATGGCCTTCCATACTTAGAATTAGTTCCATGGAGGAAGGGATGAGAGGACAGGATGCTCCTTAACTCATTCCTCATCCATTTTCGAGCTCATAGGAGTTGATAAGATAGGGAAACTTCTAGATGACTCCAAAAGATAAGAATATTCCTCAAACGCTATGTGAATTTCACTCATTCTCGCCCAGTGCAGGTGAAAGGAAGCCTAAGTGCTCTGCAGAGCACCTTAGCAGTGGACTCAACTGCTCTGCAGCGTGTGGAGCACCTGGAAGGTATGCTTTTTGATAAATAATCTAGTGGTTTTTCAAATACTATTTCTAATCTTTTCTGCATATTGAGCCTAAAAACATAAGGGTTTTGGTAAATTATGTGAAAATGGACAAACGAAGCTCAATCACTAATAATCGATGTTTTCTATGCAGAAGGACGCGGAAATAGGGGATTATCGAGTAAAAACGAGAAGCGCAAGGAAAGTAACTGCTGCCCCGTCGACAGGGAACCGGATGCGGACAAGATCAAGTAAAATTGGAGCCGAATAATCCAGGAAAAGAGCGCAGGATACCGTGACGGAGAACGCAAGAGACCTGAACGATTAGCGAATCCCTCAGGATCGAAGATCCTGAGGGATCGTTGCTTTAAAGCTTATCTTTTGTATCTAGACATCTCCGTCATTTATGTTATATAAAGGTACCACGCCATCGAGCGTGGGGGGGACGACTGTTATTATAATTATAAACTCAGAACGATTTTGATCACTGAGCTTTTGTAAGATCTGATTTTGTACACTTTTGTTATGCAATCAATATAAAGGATTTGGTGTTCACTTCGTTTCTGTATCTGAAGTAACTCTAAGCAGTGTACCATCGTAGACAAGGGCCCAGCTCCGACGGGCACTTGCTGTTGTATCATACGGTGATTTGTGTGGTTTGCTTATTTCTCTTGTTTCAGTAATCCGATACATTTCTTATATGATAGACTATGCTTCTTAATTAATATCTGAATCTGAATAAGTTCTGTAATTCACGTCTCTGTATTACACAAACTGAATCTATTCGAATTGCATCCATTTCTACAGCAAGTTATTGGTATGAATGTTATCATTATTGGATTCATATGAAATAAGTATTTGTGAGGCTTGAAGATAATATCACTTTGTTCAGAAACATAGTCGCATCATACATTGCTCTCGGATCGCTACAGTAGTATAGACCGTGTACATACTTCGGGGTTTGCTGTTCCATTTTATATGATTGACGTTTCCTGTTTATGATAGTTTGCTGTTCCATTTCATTACTGTTGTTCCATTTCATTACTGCTGTTCCATTTCATTACTGCTGTTCCATTTTAAGAATTGTTGTTCCATTTTACTTTCATTAATCTGCCTTTATTGCTTTCACGTGATAGCAGGCCTAAGGCTGTCGCGAGCCCAGCAAGACGCTACCTAGCTCCCTGACCTATAAGCCCATGCTTTGGTTTCCTTTCTTTATCAGTTTCTAAAGGGAAGGGTTATTGGTTCCGTACCCTTGACTGATCATTTGCCTTGTGTGATTTCATTTTCTGAATTGGTTTAGTTACAGCTTAGTGTTTGTTTCCTTTCAAGTCATTAGAACGCTATACTACCGAGCACTACTTGGACAGAACAGCCTCGAATTGAGTTACTCCTTGAAAGAACAAGACGATCTCGGATTGACTTAATAATGTGGAATAATTGGTGGTGTGAGAGACCCTAGTTATAGCTCTACATTTTGGCGCCGTTGCCAGGGAAGGGGTAATAGCCATTTGTCCTTTATAGAGTAGTGCGCAAATCTGCTAGGAGGGAGTTGGATTTTAAAAACGGAAGGTAAGAACCTGCGTACGGAGCATGTAAAAGCCCTGCTCCACCGTCCACTCTCTTAGTAGAATTGCTGGTTAAATAGGATTTAGCAGTTTAATTGGAGTGCATGACTAAGCAGAAAAAGTTAGAAAAAGATCAAAAGCCTCCATCCAAAGCTAAGGGGCCGGTGACCCTTGGACGAACGACCTTCATAGACGAAATCTATAAGAAAGCCGACTCTCAGCCATCAGTAGGTTATAAGAAAGTCAATTCTAAACAGCCTACTAGTTCCCTTCAGGCCTCGGGATCACCATCCGAAGCCTTTGCTGAGGTGCACAGTCGAACAGAGGAGCAGGATTTTCAAGAAATTGAAAATTTGACTCCTGGACCATTGCACGAAGGGACCCAAAGTAACCTTTGTGAAGGAGAAGGAGAAACAGGGGAAGTTGAGGAACCTAGATCTCCTATTGAATTGAACCAGCCTTTGAATAGCCCGGACAAGGGAAGCACTGTAAAAATCCTTGTTGAAGGAATTCATTCACCGCAAACAGTTGGGGCCATTATCATCCCTGATCAAGGGAGTGGTGTCAAGACAATCCCTGTTAACACTATCCCTCCTCAACCAAGGAACACTCTCTTGGAAATTCCTGAAGATTACTGGCATATATTCGATCCCATGGCGCAGAACCATCCAAACACCCAGACCTCCACATTGCAATATCCGATAGTAGATTCTGCAGCAAATGCGCCCATGAAAGCCATCCCTCTCCAGCATATTCCCACATTTCATGGCCTCACATCAGAAGATCCGGACGCCTTCTTGTTCGAATTTGATGTATTATGTAGAGGATACGATTACACCACCGACCCCCAGAAACTGAAATTGTTCCCCTCTACATTAAAAGGGGCTGCGTTGAGATGGTTTATGGGCTTAGGTGGTGGGGTTATTAACAATTGGGATCAAATGAAAGAAGCCTTTTTAAAGAAATACCAAGATTACTGTAGATCGAGGGAATTAAAAGATGAAATCTTTCAAATGTCAGCCAGACCAAACGAAACCTTAGAAGAATATGTGGAACGTTTCCAATATAACTTGCAAAGATCCCCTTATGCATCACTACCTCTGCCTGATAACGTGTTGAAAACTGCATTAATTAGAGGTATGAGAGAGCAATGGATCGAAACGTTAAACATCATGGGGAAAGGAGACATTTATTAGGAAAATTTTGCTGATATCATTGATCTGTGTATCAGGAGCTCAAGAGGCAGCACGAGGATAAAACCAGCGGAATATGATCGCTTCCCCAGAGATAACAGAACATTAACAGAGGGAGTAACACGGGTGGAACTTGGAAATTTGCTAGAAAATTTTAAAACTGATATCCTGGGAACATTAACTACACAACTTGACATTGTGCAGGCTAAACAGAAGCAAGCTGAGGCAGAGCAGAATCTAGCCATTTTTTGCCCACGATGCAGGAAGAAACACAGCCATAAGGAATGCCCGCTGGATACAGTCCAAATATGTGCTATCTGCACCAAGGAACACCTGACCGAAAGCTGCCCTTCACTGCCTGGTTTGAAGGCAGTATACAAAGAAGCAGAAGAGGAGTCAGAACCAGCATATTTTGTTAACCAGCGTCATCAATGGCAGCCTAGGCAACCAGGTATGTTTTCAGACCCCTCCTCTTCTTTTCAACCCCCGCAGTTCAGTACACAGCAACAGAACATGTGGCAAAATCAGTCCCAACCCCCGTTTTCAAATTGGTCACCTCAAATGTTTCCTACTCCAAATCCTTGGATGTCCCAATTTGGTTGGCCAAACTGCCCTTATCCTCCACCATATTGGCAGAATAGTTCCTATCCTCCACAGTGGACCCCTTCCACTTCGCAAAGCTCATCCTGGCAGACAAGCTGGCCAAGACCGACATATCAGCCAGCAGGATCAATACCACTCCCTCAACCAACTCTGCCAGCTTTACCACAAAATCCCCAGTCTAATCTGAGACCGCAACTCCCTGCCCAACCCAATCCCAACCCTAATAATAGGCCAGTCCAATCTATTCAAATCATAGACACATCAGAGATTGAGTCTGACCTAAGGGAGTGCAACGATCTTCAGTTAAGATCGGGACGAATAGTAGAAACAGAGGGAGACAAAATGGTTCATATTGAAAATCAGTTACCTGTAGAACAACCCCCACAACGGGAGGATGAAAACAAAGAGCAAAACAATAAGCAAGCAAGCACATCCTCTCCTCCTTTTCCAGAACGATTAGTCATATCTCGACCTATACAACCTCCAGACTTTGACATTCTGGGAGAATTACAAAATTTGTATATAAAGATTCCATTCCTCCAAGCTATACAAGATATTCCTATATATGCGAAAACCATAAAGGAATTATGCATCAAAAAATCAAGGAGGAATACAAATACTAACCCTAGAGTCCAAGTAGTTGGTACTTTATCCGACCTATTATCAGGAAAGGAGACACCTATCAAATATGAAGATCCCGGGAACCCAATTGTGACCGTTCAAATCTATGGCCAAACCCTGACTAACGCTCTAGTCGACCTGGGAGCTGCAATCAACATTTTGACAACCTCCACCTGCCAAAAGCTTGGCATTACGTCAGTAGAACCTACCTCTACTCTGTTAGAATTGGCAGATCGATCTGTAGTTCGACCAGAAGGTACTCTGAATGATGTCATGGTTTCCGTAGATTCATGGGAGTATCCCACAGATTTCCTGGTAATTAATCCTAAAACCCGACTAGATGGACATCCGTTAATCCTAGGCAGACCCTGGCTTTCTACTGTCGATGCCTACATTGGCTGCCGGCAGGGAAACATGACTATAGCTAAAGGACCCGATGTCAAAAATTTAATTTTATATCCACCAGCTCAGCCAAGCCTGCCAATGATTAAAACTAACTCTTATCCTGTATCATATCTTGCTAACAACATCAGATCTCCATTAACTATACAGAAGGCGTTAGACTTCAAGGATCAAACAGAAGATGACGCCATTAACAATTTTATTAGTCAAACTGAAGCTAGAAAACATATGCAGTGTCTTATGATAGAGGCAGCGTTTGACAGAGAGCTAGAAGAAGATCCCTTAAAAGATCCGCATGATCAGACAATACCAGTAACTGTTGTTGCTAATAGTAAAGTAGTGGAAATTGAACCTGGTAAAACTCTGAATATTAACGCCAATCTTACACCAGATCAAGAGATAAAACTTGTTAATCTGTTACAAAAATACAAAGATGCATTTGCGTGGGATTACCCCGACATGAAGGGGATTGATCCTCAATTATGCACCCATCACATCTATATAGAGAAAGATGCAAGACCTGTCCGTCAGCCACAAACAAGACTCAACCCTCACCTAAAGGAGATAGTGAAAGATGAACTTGAGAAGCTCTTAGATGTTAACTTTATTTACCCTATCTCTGACAGTAAATGGGTCTCTCCCCTTGTGGTGGTACCCAAGAAAAATGGAAAATGGAGGATTTGCGTCGATTACAGGGAGTTAAACAAGGCTACGCAAAAGGATCACTTTCCCCTCCCATTTATAGATCAAGTATTGGACACGTTAGCAGGGAAGAAATTTTTCTCCTTTTTGGATGGCTTCAGTGGATATAACCAAATCCAAATTGCCCCTGAAGACCAGGATAAAACTACCTTTACGTGCCCTTGGGGAACGTTTGCCTATCGTGTATTACCCTTCGGCCTATGTAACGCCCTGCTACATTTCAAAGGGTTATTCTCAGTATTTTTGCAGATCTAATAAACGAAGGACTTGAGGTGTATATGGACGACTTCACACCGTATGGGGATGAATTTGATCCAGCTCTGGATACCCTGGAAAAAGTTTTGCAACGTTGCATTGCTACCAGACTCTGCCTGAGCCATGAGAAGTGCTACATGATGATGACGGAAGGGCTCATTCTAGGGCAGTACATTTCAGCAGCTGGCATCCAGGTAGACCCTGCTAAAATTTAGATTCTTTTGCTCATCCCTACCCCCACTACTCAAACAGAGGTACGTAGTTTCCTTGGATTTTCTGGATATTACAGACGCTTTATAGAACATTATTCACGAATTGCAACACCTCTATATGCTCTGACAGGTAATGTCGATTTTTTGTGGACAGATAAATGCGACCAAGCTTTTAAAGAATTGAAAAAGTTGTTGTCAATAGCTCCAGTCCTTCGAGGACCAAACTGGAATCTGCCATTCCAGATCTCATCGGATGCCTCGGATACAGCAATCGGTGCAGTCCTAGGACAAGAAGAGGATAAGAAGCCATACGCTATTTACTATATTAGCAAAAATTTATCCTCTGTCGAGCTCAATTATACTGTTACTGAAAAGGAATTTCTCGCTGTAATTCATGCTGTTAATAAATTTAGGCATTATATTACAGGTTACCCTGTTGTGTTATATACAGATCATTCTGCTATTAAATATCTAGCAAACAAACCTGTCACGAATGCTAGAGTAACTCGATGGTTGATCCTGTTGCAGGAGTTTGACATCACAATTAAGGATCGACCTGGCAAGGAGAACCCTGTAGCCGACTTCCTCTCAAGAATACCCAAATCAATCGAAGCAGCAGCCGTGGAAGATCAATTCCCTGACGAACATCTGTTTGCCATTGCCATTCGAACACCCTGGTATGCTGACGTCGCCAATTACCTTGCAGTGGGTAAGTTACCAAAACACCTAACCCCTCAGGAACGAAAGCAAATTGTTCAAAAAAGCACACGATTTTCGTGGATTGGAGACCATTTATTCCATACAGGGGCAGACATGCAAATCAGAAGGTGTATTCGAGAGGATGAGATCCTAGACATCTTAAAGGCTTGTCACAGTGGACCATGCGGGGGGCACTTTGCCGACAAGAGAACAGCACATAAAATACTACAGGCAGGGTACTATTGGCCTACAATCTTTAAAGACGCAAAAAAGTTTGTGCAGGCCTGTGATAGCTGCCAGCGAGCAGGAAAGCCTGGTCAAGCTGATGAAATGCCTCTGAGACCACAAGTGGTTATTGAGCCATTTGAACGATGGGCTCTCGATTTCGTCGGGCCCATTAATCCACCATCAAACCAAAGGACATACATCCTGGTAGCAACAGACTATGTTACTAAATGGGTTGAGGCTGAATCATTAGCTAGGGCTACAGAAGATTCGGTAATACAATTTTTGTTCCATTTGTTTGTACGTTATGGACTTCCGAGAGAAGTAATTACAGATGGTGGACCACAATTTGTTGGAAACAAACTAGCTGCAACATTTAACAATTATCATAACCAACACAAGATTACTACCCCCTACCATCCGCAGGCAAATGGACAAGTAGAAAACAGTAACAAGATAATTGAGTCAATCTTAACAAAGACCATCGCATCACACAGGCATGATTGGGCTGCTCGGCTACCTGAAGCACTGTGGGCTTATAGAACCACATGGAGAAGTACGACAGGCTATTCACCTTATCAATTGGTGTTTGGGAAACAACCAATCTTTCCTATCGAATTCGAGATCCAAACACTACGAACTGCACAAGAGGTTGGCCTAGATCTGAATGAGGCACAGATCAATCGACTACGACAAATCAACGAATTGGATGAGATTAGGCTCTCTGCATTACAAAACACAGCATTAATCCAACAGCAGCGAGCTAAGTGGCACGATGCACTTATAAAGAATAAAGTCTTCCATGAAGGAGACTGGGCTCTGTTATACGATTCTCGGTTCCAGGACTTCCCGGGGAAACTCCAGACTCGCTGGCTAGGACCATATGAGATCCAGAAGGTGCACGACAATGGGACCCTCACTCTGATCACGATTGACGGTTCTGGACATACGTTCAAAGTAAATGGCCACCGAGTTTGTCCCTATCGAAGACCTCTTACTCGGGAATCCTTTTGTCAACAGCTTCAGCAAGATACTGATTTGGAGATCCTAGCAGAGGAAGTGAAATCTTCCTCACCCATAACTTAAGCAATTTGTTTTTCATAATTTGTACATAACATCCTGTATATATGTTCTTTTCATCTTTGTTTTGTAGTATTTTGGTTACCTTATTTTGCACAGCACTCGTTTGATTTTGCTGTTCCTTTTCAAAAGGAACAGCACTCGTTTGATTTTGTTGTTTCTTTTTAAAAGGAACAGCACTCGTGTGATTCTGCTGTTCCTTTTCAAAAGGAACAACACTTTTGTTGTTTTGTTGTTCCTTTGTAAAAAGGAACAGCACTTGTTGTTTTGTTGTTCCTTTTCGAAAAGGAACAGCACTTTTTATTTTGTTGTTCCTTTGCGAAAAGGAACAGCACTTTTGTGTTTTGGAATTTTTGCTGTTCCTTTGCGAAAAGGAACAGCACGTTTGTGTTTTGGAATTTTTGCTGTTCCCTTGCGAAAAGGAACAACACTTTGACGTTTTGGAATTTTTGTTGTTCCTTTGGAAAAAGGAACAGCACTTTTTGTTCTGTTGTTCCTTTGCGAAAAGGAACAGCACTTTTTGGCTTTGCTGTTCCTTTGCGAAAAGGAACAGCCCGTGTGGATTTTTGCTGTTCCTTTGCGAAAAGGAACAGCACGTGTGGATTTTTGCTGTTCCTTTGCGAAAAGGAACAACACTCTTTGTGCTTTGCTATTCCTTTGCGAAAAGGAACAGCACTCGCATATTTCTTTTTTCAAAGATGCAGAATTTGGTTTTTCTTTTCCGCAAGATGAGTCATTCGCATGCTTCGCTCAGAGAAGACACCATCAGAACCTTTCTGCTTCTATTTGGACGTTTTGCGATTATGCTCTCCTAAATCCTTTAGATATAGCAATGACATTATGCAATCAACATAAAAGCATGATATACCGAAACCTGCATATCACAAATCGCTATTATTTTAACAGTCAGCATATATAAGGAGACAAGAGGAAGGACATTAACTTTCGTCTTTACTGTCATTACCTTGTTCCCGAACCATGGTTTGGTAATTTTTATCATGTCGATTTCCCTAAAAACTTTCTTGATCATTACTGAGGAATATGAGCAAACAATTTATATCTGTCTGTTGGGATTGTAAGACTTCTTCCACCATTCCCCGCTCTTAAGGAGTGCGGAACCACCCTTATGTGTAATCGAATAAAGAAAAAAGAAGTGTGCTGCAAAAGAAGAATAAAAAAAGAAAAAATATATAAAAACAAGATATGAAATTGTCAAATGCAGGATAGGGGGTCTCATTCAGAGCCAGCCTACCATGATCATAAGGATGGAAGCGAAGTGGCATTCCCATTACGGCCACCACACCAGGGATATGGTCCAAAGGTAAAATAAGAAGCAAACCTTGGAACAGGAGGTCTCATCACGAGCCGGCCTGACCACGTTTCGTGCCTACCTTGTGAATGGCATTATGGCTATCTGGTTACCAAGCCAGCATAATGGCCTGCATTTTGACAAAGCACTCTTCAGTAGATACACAAAGGATAATGGTTCCGGAGGGTGAGATAAACAACTTTGCCAAGGTTATGAACACCTTTTGGCAGCAGAGCTCTGTTAATGGCATTGGAGTCGTAATATTTACACCAACAGGTATGATATTAAGTCTGTTTGTCTTTTATATCCTTTGCATGTATCATATGTCACACCCTGATATAATTATCGCATGAGCATTATCACCAATCATGGCAACGGAATTGACAATGACTACTGGAGACTTGGTACAGATGACAGACGTCCAACCCTCGGTTCCTCATTATATCACACTGGCTTATCTTAAAAGCGATCCATTTTTCTGCCTCGGTTTCGGTACTTCATTGTCCTTTTACAACATGGCATAATTTCCACCTGTTGTACTTTATGATTTGACTCCCGACTGGCTGCTGCTCCTCTCTTTGACGGCTGGGGGCAGCCTATCAGATCGCGGGGGGGGAGGTGACCTCATTACTCCAATGGTTACGTGGCTGCACACCATTCGGGCAAAATAATGACACGATTTAACGGTATGATGATCTCATTCTACGGACTGCCACCCACAGTCTTTCTCTCTGCTGCATGCTCTGCGAAAATCCTTCCTAAAAATAGCATCGAGTACCCTCTCTGTTCGGTAAATACCGCGGACAGTTGTTGTGTCATTCTCGAGTTCATTCCTGAGAGTAAGCTATGGGCGGGAAAACAATCCGAAGTGAACCACACAAGCTGACCGCGTCTGCTGCTGCCCGCGAAATTCTGGAAAATGCAGGTTGGTTGAATTACTTCAACCGCCTGCAAGAATCGAACGAGGCTGTAGCATTAGAATTCCTACAAAATCTGCAGGAAAACCACTCTATAGTCGGAGGAAAGCGGATAGAAGTCACGGAGGACATTATTGCAGAAACCTCAGGATTACCAGTTGTTGGACCCAGATGGGAGCTGAAGAAGGAAAGACTGCAGAAAGCAATGGAAACTTTCCAAAGCGAAGGCCAAAGTCTGACAGTCAAAGGGAAAGGAGTTCTGCCGACAACACTGGGGGAACCCTGGACCGAGCTGGCAAAGATAGTGCAGAGCTATATCACCTGCGAAGGGAGAAAAGATGTGGTAACGGCTCGTCACTTAAAACTTCTAGCTGTTTTGAAGGGAAACTACTCTGTAAATCTCCCTGCCTTTTTAAATTCATTATTACATGATGCGGCCCGAAGTTTGAAGAAGGCTCAGCACACAGAGACGGTTGTTAGCCATCACGGACTGATTCGGCTAATAATAAGCCACAGTCTTGCCCAACAGCAAGACACCTGGGAGGAATTGGTCGAAACAGTTAAAATGGGATTGGCTTTACCTCGAATCTCCAGCACACTGGAACGTTCAGAAGAACACAAGGAGCCAGCAGTAGAAAAGCATGTTGTTTCAAAACGAAAGCAGTCCTCTAGCACGCCGGAACAATCAGAGAAACGTAAGAAGCCGGCGGCAGAAAAGCATGATGTTTCGAAACGGAAGCGATCCTCCGATACGCCGGAACGACCAGAGGAACCTAGAGAACCTGTTGGCACTCCCAACCTGCCTGAAAGACCCAGGAAGTCAGCTTGATTGGTTCGAATACGGGGAAGGTTGGAAAAGATTCAGAAAACTGCGGCCCAACCAATTGAAATCGAGGACGAACCCTCGGAAGAGGAAGGTGAATTACCCGAAGAAAATGCTGAGCAACTAGAGGCTGGAACTAACCAGCCAGAAGAAGGAATTGAGGAAGAAAACGCACAATCCATGGGGAGCCCGTTGCAAGACCATCCAGGAGAAGAGGAATTGGCAGCAGTTCTGGCCAATATGGGAGAATACGGCCAAGCCTCCAGTCCAGGAGGCACCCTTGACGGTCCCGCAGAAGAAGAATTACCTAAGGAAGGGCATGCAGAAGAGGCAGGGGAAGAAAACCTGCCTGTCTTTGGTAAAGAAGCAGAAGACATCAATTCGGGACAATCTGTCCCCAGGGCACCGGAAGATGTTCCAGGAGAGGTAGAAGAAGTAAGATTGAAGGCCAAACCCTCTGCCGAGGCTAGGGAAATTGAAAAATTGAGAAAGAAGCACCAGAGGATGCTGGGCACGATAGCCAGACTTCGGCAACAAATCAGAATGTTGAAAGCCAGTCTGAGAATACAAAAAACTGCAAGGCAAAAGAAAAGGACCATGGCAGCGAGGACCCCGAGGGTTAGGGTTCGTTTTGAAGGACGAAACCCCATCAGGAGACCTACTGTTGAGGAACAGTCCGCTGTTCCGAATGTTAATGAGGAACAGGGTGCTGTTCCAATGGAAACTGCTGTTCCATTTGGCCCAGAGGAACGAATGGACATTCCAATGGAACAGCAAGAGGCTCCGGTGGTAGGAAGACCGTACCAACCCTTTGTTCGCATCAAAAAGGAGACGGATAGCAAAGAGGTTCAAACGGAAGCACCCCCCTCGGGTGTAATTCGGGTCCAAAATTCCAAACAACGCAATAGGAAGGTCCAGGTTAAACTTCCAGCTTCTACGGCTGCCTGGAAGAAAGACCCGAAAACCAGAACCTTGCATAAAATGATGAAGGAAGCCCAGCAGGAGGCCGAGAAGTTACGAGAACAGACGGTCCCCAAGGAAAAATACGAAGAGCTCCAACAGCAACTTCGAAACATCAATCAGTCTGAGAGCCAGGCCTTCGAAGGATGGCAGAAGGAGCAGGAAAAGGTTGCTAAGGTAACTCGTCGACTAGATAGTGTTGTTAAGCAGATGGACACCTTGTGTTCCTTGTATACTGATGTTTTGACTTGTAGAGCCCCCGCTAAAAATTATGCTTTGTTTTTGCTTGAACGTTATTTGAGATTAAAAATAAAAGCTGTTAGGGTAGGAGCACCCATCCATATCAACACTGTTAATGATTTTATAGATTGCTGCAAGCACTATGGAGTTAAAGTTCAAAGGTTGTTATGTGAATTCTACTTGCACAATCTCGTCTTAGACCAGGAAACTGATTTGAATCCTGGCCCTTTCGTTGGCGATATACAATTTCAAGCCTTTATCTCATTTGGGGTGAATCAGTTAAAATGGCTTAAAGCTTACAACATCTTCCAGAGGCAAGAAAATAGTTTAGACCTTTGGGTACGAGCTAAACCTAGGGACCCAGCAGCATTATGGAGAGAGCATAGGAGTATGATGAGGATCCCAGGTGTCATGAAGATATTAGGTCCCATGCATGGAGACTTGATCCGAAATGGTCTGGAGTATTTCCTGACTATTAAAGACCAGGCCTTCCATGCTGCAAAGTTTCGCTACCGAACCTCTAACCCAAACATCCAGCTCAGGGAACCCTTTAACTTTGAGAATTTTGAATTGGCTGCCAGTCGATTGAGTCTCTATGGGGAACGGATTCTGCGAGCAGGACCATTGTGGTTGGGGTATCGGTTTCGCAGCCCAATTGTTTGGCATCCTGCACCTGGATATCAGGCTCTATATGAGATGCCTGCAGATCAGTTAGACCAGTTCTTTGACCATCTAGTTGCTAATCATGGTTGTCGGCCTCTTCGTGAGATCCCTTCTCCGGCCTACTCTCTCACAGCCCTGCATGTCAATTACAACGTTTTCATGAGGACATGAAACAGGGTAAGCAGGGGGGTGTGTGGAGCACCTGGAAGGTATGCTTTTTGATTAATAATCTAGTGGTTTTTCAAATACTATTTCTAATCTTTTCTGCATATTGAGCCTAAAAACATAAGGGTTTTGGTAAATTATGTGAAAATGGACAAACGAAGCTCAATCACTAATAATCGATGTTTTCTATGCAGAAGGACGCGGAAATAGGGGATTATCGAGTAAAAACGAGAAGCGCAAGGAAAGTAACTGCTGCCCCGTCGACAGGGAACCGGATGCGGACAAGATCAAGTAAAATTGGAGCCGAATAATCCAGGAAAAGAGCGCAGGATACCGTGACGGAGAACGCAAGAGACCTGAACGATTAGCGAATCCCTCAGGATCGAAGATCCTGAGGGATCGCTGCTTTAAAGCTTATCTTTTGTATCTAGACATCTCCGTCATTTATGTTATATAAAGGTACCACGCCATCGAGCGTGGGGGGGGACGACTGTTATTATAATTATAAACTCAGAACGATTTTGATCACTGAGCTTTTGTAAGATCTGATTTTGTACACTTTTGTTATGCAATCAATATAAAGGATTTGGTGTTCACTTCGTTTCTGTATCTGAAGTAACTCTAAGAAGTGTACCATCGTAGCCAAGGGCCCAGCTCCGACGGTCACTTGCTGTTGTATCATACGGTGATTTGTGTGGTTTGCTTATTTCTCTTGTTTCAGTAATCCGATACATTTCTTATATGATAGACTATGCTTCTTAATTAATATCTGAATCTGAATAAGTTCTGTAATTCACGTCTCTGTATTACACAAACTGAATCTATTCGAATTGCATCCATTTCTACAGCAAGTTATTGGTATGAATGTTATCATTATTGGATTCATATGAAATAAGTATTTGTGAGGCTTGAAGATAATATCACTTTGTTCAGAAACATAGTCGCATCATACATTGCTCTCGGATCGCTACAGTAGTATAGACCGTGTACATACTTCGGGGTTTGCTGTTCCATTTTATATGATTGACGTTTCCTGTTTATGATAGTTTGTTGTTCCATTTCATTACTGCTGTTCCATTTCATGACTGCTGTTCCATTTCATTATTGTTGTTCCATTTTAAGAATTGTTGTTCCATTTTACTTTCATTAATCTGCCTTTATTGCTTTCGCGTGATAGCAGGCCTAAGGCTGTCGCGAGCCCAGCAAGACGCTGCCTAGCTCCCTGACCTATAAGCCCATGCTTTGGTTTCCTTTCTTTATCAGTTTTTAAAGGGAAGGGTTATTGGTTCCGTACCCTTGACTGATCATTTGCCTTGTGTGATTTCATTTTCTGAATTGGTTTAGTTACAGCTTAGTGTTTGTTTCCTTTCAAGTCATTAGAACGCTATACTACCGAGCACTACTTGGACAGAACAGCCTCGGATTGAGTTACTCCTTGAAAGAACAAGACGATCCTAGATTGACTTAATAATGTGGAATAATTGGTGGTGTGAGAGACCCTAGTTATAGCTCTACCTTCATAAGGGCTTACCTACACTGGTCCCTCTAGAGGCTATTTCTGGATGTCTTCAAGTCATGAAACTGTCTGGGAAGGAGGCATTCAAAGGGTTGACTTGTTTAGGGCATGAAAAAATTGAATTTAGGGTTTGATGAACACTAAAACACTGATCTGAATGTTGGGATTTGATGTGCCCAAATGGATCTGTAACACTTATGCAATTCCCAAGGAACTAATCTCCTAACCGCATGCAACAACTGTACACTCAACTAGTATACAACTCATGTTACACTGGCCTTGTCATCTCCACTTCAGTTGAGGGATTTGAATTCCAAGCATGCATTGGTTATTTTCCTAATGATGTGATTAATATGAAAGACATTACTATTTATAACTGATAGATTTGTGAGTTAGACTCATATCCCACTACTCAACTAACCTTCAACTTACTATATCAGTAGTTAGAGGTTAGTTTATTGAATACAACTAAAAATAACTGAACTAGATTGCTAAAATTTAGCGACCACACATGCATAACTGAACTCCAAGCCTTGTAACTTGAATTTACTGAGCTAACTAAGTGAAAAGAGCCATGTCACACTAATTAACTGCCTCGAAGTTGTCCTACTGATGTGGAAATTTGATTTACTCAATCTGACTAAGGCTAAAGTCAAAATGAGCCTTTCTTTCTACATTTTTTAACACTCCATCTTAGAAAGAAAGGGATTTTTCACCACCCCTATCCTACACTTATGGAATTTGAATTTACCTCTTGGCAATGCCTTTATCAATATGCCAACGTCTTGTTCCTTGGTTGGAATGTATTGTAGCAACATAATTCTCCTTTGCAGACAGTCCCGCAAATGATGATACCAGTTATCAATGTGCTTGGACCTATCATAAAATACTGGATTCTCAGAGAGCTTAATGCAACTCTGATTATCACAATATATCATTGTCAAATCCATCTCTAGATTGAAAAGACCCACAAGTATTTTCCTCATCCATATGGCCTCACATAATGCTTGGCTTGCTGCCATGTATTCAGCCTTTGTTGAGTTGAGTGCCATAGACCTCTCCTACTTGTTGTACCAGGAAATAGTTGCAGACCCCACACTGAAGATAGCACCTGAAGTACTTTTCCTGTCTATTGGAATCCCTACCCAATCTACATCAGTGAAGCCTTGGAACTTCACTCCCTCTATCCTCCTATACCATAATCCATACTTGGTAGTGCCTCTGAGGTATCATAACACATGTTTTGTTGCCTTCCAATACAGCTCGGTAGGCCTCACCATAGCTTGACTCAGTTGGCTTAATACATAGCACATGTTGGGTCTTGTGTTCACAATATATATCAAAGACCCCACAAGCTTCCTGTAAATGGTAGCATCAACCTCTTCACCTAAAGTGGCATTCTCCTTCCTCCAATTTTTAGCTAGAGGTGTTTCCACAGGCTTATAATTCTCCATGTGAAATTTATGAAGTATTTCAGAGGCATACTTCCCTCGAGACACAAACAATTCACCTTCACCTTGCCATACTTCCAACCAGAGGAAGTAACATATTAAGCCCATGTCTTTCACCTCAAATTCCCTTGCAAGATCCTTTTTTCAAGAGCGGATTAGCTACTCATCACTAGTCAATATTAAATCATGAGGATACAAAAGAAGAATAATAAACTTACCATCTACAACAATGTGATAGAGGTTTGCATCAGCTTCACTTTTGCTGAAGCCCAATCCACTGAGATAATTGTCGATCCAAGTGTACCATGCTCGGGGCGCCTGTTTGAGACCTACAATGTTCTCCTGAGTCGGCACACATGTGACTCACGATCCTATGTCTCAAATCCTTTTGGCTACTTTATTTAAATTTCACCCTCAACAAAACCATTGAGAAAGGTGGTATTCACATTCATCTAGTGGATTTTCCACCCCATCTGCGCAGCCAATGCTAGAATGGATCTAATTAAGGAATATCTTGCAACTGTTGCAAACGTTTCCTCATAGTACACTTCCTCTATCTGCGAGAATCCTTTGGCAACAAAATTTTCCTTGCACTTCTTGATGATCCCATTGGTTGCATTCTTCGCTTTGTAGATCCATCTAGAACCAACCACTGATTCCCCTTCTTGTCTCAGCACCACCTCCCATACATTGTTCTTCATGATGGATTAGTATTCTTCCACCATGGCATCAACCCAAACAGGTTGAGAAATTTCTTCCTCAAATGAAGAAGGATTCATCTCAATGAGATCTATCATGAGAGCCATGTAACCATTGTACCTCTCAGGTGACCTCCTAGACCTGCGTACTGAAGTAGGGGATCCCACATTCTCCCTAGCACTATGCAACAATCTATCAACCTCTCTTATTCTCTTTCTCCCCTCTCTAGAAGATGGTTGAGTCAGTGCCTTGATCCAGGTGGATGTTGGTGGCCACCCACCTATCCCACTTGGACCGCCACAACTATCTCTTTTAGTTTTTCAGTTTCCTTAATTGTAGCACAATTTACTATTTTTAGCAGTTTTTTGGGTCTTGAACTTCCGAAGCTAGTTTGCGGCCCTAAATGATGTTTTTTGGGAAAACCGGGAGCAATTTTAAGTTTTCTCTTCCCAAAGTCGTAGTCCTCGAATATATCTTTCTAACGAGCTATTGTGCGCGTCAAACAGAGATTGTATGCCAAAGTTACAACCCCGGGAAGTTGATGTACCAATTTACCCAAAACGGGGCCCACAGTTTGGCGTTTCATCTCCTAGGGTTAGGTTTTTGGATGTTTAGGGTTTTCCATTGTTTCTCAACAATAAATAGGCCTTCGAGCCTCATTGTAACACATTTCAGAGGCATGTAGCCACCACATCTCTTCTCAGAGATAAGCTACCATCGCCCTAGCTGGTTTATTTCCATTTCTGTTTGTAAGCATATTTCAGTATTTTACATTAATGAAATGAAGTATTATTTCCGCTGCATCTCTGTGTTTATGGTTATCTCTATAATTTTTTGCGTTCCCATTTAAATCTGGATCAGTGGTATCAGATCGGTTTGCTCTTTCTCTATCTTTCTTTGCATGTCCCCAACAAGTTTGGGATATAAGGTGTTAGGGCTTGAATTGGTCGAACCTTTGCAAGACCAGCCTCGCAAATCCTGACGGCCTCCCATGGTGGATGAAAAGAAAGACGAGGGGGCAGGAGATCCTATCAAAATGTTGCTCGAAGAGGCCTTCGAGCGACAAAGGAACCCGATGATGGACAGCTTTGCCCAGATCCTTTAACGGCTACCCCAAGGCGACGCATCGACTTCAAGCAGCTACTCTGGAAATGCCACACCCTTTAAGGTACAAGTTAATTTTGAAATCCCCATCTTCGAGGGTCAAACAGACGCAGATGTCGTAGATAAATGGTTAAATCTACTAGAAGGGTATTTTTCTGTTCATGATTTTTCCAGTCGGGAAAAGATTATTTTCACTCTTCTCAAAGTAGCCCCCCACGTCACAGACTAGTGGTAAACCTACTGCGAGTAGAAGGATGAAAGTACAGGCTTACTATTTTCAGCCACACCCACTTGGAATTCATTCTGGGATGCCATCAAGGAGCAGTAGTACCCTGTCAAAAGCTATGAGGATAAATACATAAAGTGGACCATGCTGCGACAGGGAAGGGACCAAGATGTGTCAGAGTTCACAAACATTTTTCATACCCTTCGCACACAATTGGGTATCAAGGACTCTGAACTACATTTGGTACTCAAATACTGCGGCTACCTACACAGATACATCCAGGAAGAGATGGAGTTCCTGAAAATCTCCTCACTCAGCACGGCGTACTGATACGCTGTCAAAATCGAGCAGAAGTTCAAAAACAAGAAGCCAGACTTTGAATCTTCGAATCCGAAGCAAGGGAAAGGCTTCCCCAAATCGCAAAACCAAGGACAAAGCCAAGACGGGGTAACCCAAGACAACCCGTTGAAGCCACAAGAAAAGAACAACACCACGAAGTCAAAGAAGGACACAAGAAAGTGGTGCAAGTTCCATAAGAGCCCCACTCACAACACAAGTAAGTGTCGGACCAAGCAGTCACTGGTGGTCGACTTGAAGGCTTTTGAATCAAATGCATGTTTCGACCATGAGTCAAAACCCGACAAGGGGAATGGAAAAGGGAAGCAAATCATTAGTGCGGAGCCCAGCGCCATTGTTGCCACCGCCAAGATCTAGAAGAATGAGCCCGAAGATCCAGAGGAGGAGGAGCATCTTTTACACTCACAAATGTGGGTGAAGGGCTCGCCGCTGCAATTCATTGTCGACAGTGGCAACCAAAAGAACCTCATTTCAGCAGAGGTCATTAAGCGGTTGGGCCTACCGAATACACCACACCCGCAGTCGTACAGTATCAGGTGGCTTCACCAAGGACGAGATCTTTGAGTTCTCCAGCAGTGTCGCCTTCCCTACAGCATCAAACCCTTCACAGATGAGGTATTGTGTGATGTTGCACCTCTGGATGTTTGTGATGTATTATTAGGCCAGCCATACTTGTGGAGGTGACATGTTGTATATGAGTCAAGGCCTCGTGCTGTCATTATTTCTTTTGGTAATTCATTATACAGGATACCAAAGGTAGCCCCACCTATCGCCACCTCTTTGATCATTGCTAAGAAAGGAAACAAGCTCATCTCCTAGACTAGGAAACTCATTTTCTGTCTTGTTCGCTCCCAAAGTAAGGTGAAGATCGTCGCCACATCCACGACCCCTGGGAAGGGTTCCTTCACACAGCAGCAACAACAGATGGATACGGTCATGAAAGAACATAGGAGCATCTTCTCCTCACCCACAGGGGTACTGTTGCACTGTCAAGTCAAGCATTCATTCGATCTGACTCCCATAGCACCTCCACCCAACGGGTCGATATATCACCTCTCCATTCTGAAAAATGACAAGTACAAGAAGCGACATGGTTCTTACACCAATACAAAGGCTGTGGGGAATAATGATTTGGAGCACAACATTCCCCCATTCCTTTGCTTTCACTGAGTGTACAATGTGGACCACCCTCTACCATGCTTCCCACTATTACTGGACACATCAGAGATTGCGGAACAATTCACTAGGGACCAAGTTCAGCAGATGGAGGAACTCAACGCAATGGGGACCATTGCTTCCTAAGGGGGGAGGAATGATCCAGGTGAATGTTGGTGTCCACCCACTTATCCCACTTGGACCCCCACAACTGTCTCTTTTAGTTTTTTAGTTTCCTTAACTGTAGCATAATTTACTATTTTTAGCAGTTTTTCAGGGCCTGAACTTCCAGAGTCGTTTTGAGGCCCTAAACGACGTTTTTTGGGAAAACTAGGAGCAACATGAGTTGTTGGCCAATGTTTCTCTTCCCAAAGTTGTAGTCCTCGGATAGATCTTTCTAACGAGCTATTGTGCGCATCAAACGGAGATCATATGCCAAAGTTACGACCCCGGGAAGTTGATGTACCAATTTACCCAAAACGGGGCCCACCATTTAGTGTTTCATCTCTTAGCGTTAGGTTTTTGGATGTTTAGGGTTTTCCATTGTTTCTCAACAAGAAATAGGACTTCGAGCCTCATTGTAACACAGTTCAGAGGCATGTAGCCGCCACATCTCTTCTCAGAGATAAGCTAAAGCTACCATCGCCCTAGCTGGTTTATTTCCATTTCTGTTTGTAAGCATATATCAGTATTTTACATTAATGAAATGAAGTATTATTTCCGCTCCATCTCTGTGTTTATGGTTATCTCTATAATTTGTTGCATTCCCAATTAAATCTGGATCATGCCTCCACTTTGCCTCTTGTCTTCTCCACTACATGTGTCTGCTCCACAACCTCCTGAAGCTAATCTTGAGGCTCCTCCTTTGGAGCTAGAAGCTCTTGTTCTGGTGGGTTACTCAATTCTTGTTCCAGAGATCATATCATAGCCTTCTCCTCATCGAACTTGACATCTTTATTCACAATTGTCATCCTCAGTGAAGGTGAATACGCTCATTAATTATGTGTGGTTTTTGTGTATCCTACAAAAACTCCCGACTCTGATCTAGGCTCAAGTTTCTTCCTCGAATCCTTGGAGACATGATATTAAACTGAAGCTCCAAAACTTCTTAAATGAGACACATCGGGCTTTCTTCCGGACTGTGGTTTTGCAAGTAGATTGTTGTGTCGCATGTTTATATCCCTAGATGCAATGGAAACCCCTGATCATGCAACATGGCTCTTTCTACTCTCGTTATTCTCATGTTCTTCCTCTCAGCTACCCCATTCTATTGTGGGTTATGGGGTGTTATCAATTATCTTTGAATACTTTCTTTGTCACAAAAATCCTTAAAGGAATTCGAAACAAATATACCTCCATTGTCGTTCTTGAGATCCTTCACCTTCTTCCCTTTCTCCTTCTCAACCAATGTCTTGAATTCAACAAATTTGGAGAAAACTTCATACTACTTCTGCATGAAGAAGATCTAGCATTTTCTAGAGAAATCTATGTTTTTTATGGAGGTTGTAGAAAAGGGTCCACAAACATCAGAGTGGACTCACTCCATGATTGCATTTGCTGTGCTATCTCGGCCCTAGAATGTGGATTTGACATATTTCCCCAATGTGCAACCCTTGTAGACATCTTGTTGGTCAAGGGAGCCTTTAGGGAGACAGATGGTAATTTGTTGCATGATTTTTAAAGCACCATGGTGTATATGGGCCAATCTCTTATGCCAAAGCTCTCCAACATCTCAACTCTGCACTTTTTCTTCCTTGTTGGTCAATGTAGCACAATCTCCCACCTCAATTTTGTAAAGGTTCATCACTCAAACTCCAATGTGCTATAGCTATGTGCCTCAAAAAGGCTGTCCCTTTCTTGAAAATAACATCATACCCATTATCCTCAAATACTGCTACAGAGATCGGGTTCTTCTTCAGCCAAGTTACAAACATAACATCATTGAGGTGAAGAGGGGAGGATTTCTCCCTCTTAAAGGTGATAGTACCCATTCCTATAGCAATGTATCTCCCATCATCCCCCAATTAGATATGCATATAGATATCCTTCTCCTCTAGGCTAATGAAAAATTCCTTACACCCTGTCATATGGAATGAGGCACTGAAATCAAGGTACCACACACTCCCCATAATAGTGTTGTCCATGCATGCTATCAGGGTGAAGTCTAATTCGAATTGTGAAGCCAATGCTTCACCTCTTACTCCTCCTAAAGGCTTCTTGTTAGAATTCTTGTGCGGACATTTTGTTGCATAGTGCCCATATTCATGGCAGTGGAAACATTTTATCTTGCTCAAGTATTTCTTCTTGCCATTATTTTGGTTAGATTCAAGTTTGCTTTGGGTCTTCTTTCCTTTTCCCTTCTTCCCCTTTCCAACCAAGGAAAAATTCTCTTCATCCTCTCCTCTGGATGATGTTCCATCTCTAGTATTCCTTCGAATCTCTTCTTGAACCAAATCGGACCACAAACTTTCCCAATTTGGTAATTTTTCCCTTCCATTCATAGAGTCCTGGTAATTTTGCTAGGATTATGTAAGGCCTAGAAGATTTAGGCTCACAAGGTCATCTTCTGCTACATTCAACCCAACCCCTCCAAGCTCATCTCGAACTTGTGTAAACCTGGAGAGATATTGTGGAATAATGTCATTTTTTTGCATCCTAATGTTTCAAAGTTTGTCTTTCAGGGCCAATTTTCTATGGTCATTGTTATTTTTGAATAGCTCAGTCAGTTCCTTCCACATAGAAAATGGTGTCTCTTTTCCATGGAGATTTGAGACCACATGGTCTCTCACACCTTCCAGAATAATTCTCCTGCCTTTGCAACATCCTTCTTCCACTGGGTTAATTTTTGTGCATCTGACTATGGAGGTTTTGCAATATCAATTTTAACATATTCTAACACACCATTATCATCAAGCACTACTTTCATTTGATCCTTCCAAGCTATGAAATTCGAGTTACCCTCTAGGGCATACTCCAATCTTAGACCATTGAAATACATTCTCCTGATCCTGAAGAAAAATTGTTGCACTGAAGCTGAAAAATCGAAATTCCCAAGGGACAAATTCGAAATACTTGTTCTAATGTGATTTCAAGGCTCTTATGCCATGTATAAGTTTTGATAGAAATTGCAACTACTCAAGGTTTCAAACTAAAAAACAAGAGAAACAATTCTACTCTACTGATCTACAAAATGGAAATCACAATTTAGAACAACATGCATATACGTGCAACAAGCAAAACCACAAGTACATAGTGATTTCTAGGGCAACCCAACTGGGAAAAACCCCTTAAGCCTCCTTACATTAACCATTTGAATAAGGAAAATACTACAATTGTTTTCTGTTGCTCTTAGCACAACCTGCAAAAGAATAATTGTTCTCTTTGCTGAATGAGAAAATTTGGCCAACACTTAGCCAATTATCTGCTCATCTAGCCTCTTATTTTCTTGTGTAAATATGAGAAAATTCAAGCTCCTAAACAATAGCAAAGTCCCTATTTCCTTGCGCAATTCCCAAGGAATTGATCTCCTAACTGCATGCAACAATTGTACAGTCAACTAGTACACAATTCATTTTACATTGGCCTTGTCATCTCCACTACAGCTGAGGAATTCAAATTCCATGCATGCATTAGCTATTTTTGGTTGATTGATCAGTTATTGACAAATATTTGAGTTAGATTGTTGTCCCATTGCTCAACTAACCTTAAACTAACTATATCAATAATTAGAGGTCATAAAACTCACTACAACTGAAAATAACTGAACTAGATTGCTAAAATTTAGCAATCACACATGCATAACTGAACTCCCAACCATCTAACTTGAATTTACTAAGCCAACTCAGTGAGAAGAGACATGTCGCACTAGTCAAATGCCTCCAAGTTATCCTATTGGTGTGGAAATTCGATTTAATCAATTTGAGTAAAGCTAAAGTTAAATTGAGCCTTTCTTGCTACATTTTTTAACATCACTAATAACCTTCTTTAAGCATGAAACATGGAAATCTGGGTGTACTCAGGAAGATGCGGGCAACTCCAATTTGTATGCCATAGTACCAATCTTTGGAAACACCTTGTAAGGACCATAGTACTTAGGTGATAATTTATTATCCTTCCTCGCTTGCTTGAGGGACATTTGAGTGTATGGTTGTAGTTGTATAAATACTCAACTGCCTACGTCAAAAGAAAATTCACTGTGATGTTGATCTGCATTTTGTTTCATTTGATTCTACGCCAGAGTGAGGTTATCCTTTAAGAGTTGGAGAACTTGTTGTTGATTCTTGATATGAAATTAAAAATTGAAGGTTTCATGTAAATTTTGCAACCCAGTCTATGTCTTATGGGCAATGGATTGATATTTCAAAAGCACATAAACTAAGTTAAATTTTTGCAGAGTTTAATAGTGAAAAATAGACAACATGCTGCATCACAAAACAACAATTTGATGATGGAGTTTACCCTTCCTGGCGGCTACGTCTCCGGGTCCAACTTCCAATGTTGGTCCTTTATATTATATGCTCAAATTAAAAATTACATCAACATATAATGCTCAAATTGCAAAAATAACATTGTCATTATGTCTAGAACACCCAAAAACCCTTGTGTAGGCTCTTATTTGGATCAAAAAGGCTAAAAAATGACCAAGTTAGGCCTCCTTCTTCATTTCTCTGCTAATTGTTCTGCAAATTCGTCCCTCTGTCAAAATTGGCTACGAATCTAGTTTTAGCGGCCTTGCACAGTGACAATTTCACAAAATGATGGTGCATTTAAACCCAAATCCCATTGAACTTGGTGTAATTTGTCGGATGGTTAAATGGACTCAACGCCCCTATTCCTCTTCCCTTGGTCGGTCGTATAGAAAATAATGTGACCATGGGGTGCGGGCCAGAGGCCAGGCACCTGTTGACCCCCACTTTTGGTCACGTCACGGTTGATAGGGTCGTGGGCAGGGCTCCATGTGCCCGCCCCTCTCATGGTTTTCGTCGATAGTTACATTGATAACATGGAACCGATGTTGGGGCCACATGCCCTTCCCCTCTTGCATTGGCACTCAGTAATGCAATGATGCATGTAACTTGGGGCTAGGCCGATCAGGCGAGCCCAGTGCTTGCCCCCCCTCCCCCCCAAACCACCAACCGCTAACACCATAAATTAAAACGACCCACCATGTATTAACAAGTAACAATGTGGTGTAACAATAGTGTGGGTGGTTTGGAACATGGAGGTCACATGTTCGAACCCTGCAGAGGCTCATTCAGAACTTAACCAATTTTTTCACAAACTTCAAGTGCCACGTGGAACCCTCTGATTAGCGCCAAACCAAATCTTGTCAACCAATAAAAACGTGCCACTTGTCATTGTACCACCGAGTCACGTGTCCATTCTTGATTGGCTCCGTGTTTTATAGTCACCCTACTGACATCAACACTATTTCAGTGTACGGATTGCCACGTGGCATCTGTACACTACCCATTCAACCCTGCAAGTTGACTTTTTTACTATTTGCCAAAAACTTCAGAACGCGATAACTTCTTCATATGATGTCAGATTGAGGTGATTAAAGTGTTGTTGGAATCATAACAACGAGATCTATAATTTGAAACTGGTTTCACAATAATTTGATAACTTTAATTTTTAAGCATATTTTTTATCCCCTAGATCATTCCTCCCCACTGGAAACTTTTGGACCACCAAAAGTTTGTTTTTACTCGAAAAGCGAGGGTACAAATCCCTCACTTTCCCGATCTCAATCCACCTTGCTTTACTTTGATAGGTACCTTTGACACTCACTCAAAGATACTCCACATTGCCTCTGCGTGAAGTCTTAATCCTCCTGTTAAGAATTAAGTCTTCCTACAACTCATTTAAATATTCAAGAGAAAAATATTCTATAGATGGAATTTGAAAATTCTCTTCATGATCATCAATCATTTGAGGCTCATACAATCTCAAGTTTTCCACATTCACAACAGAATAAATTTTCATGTAAGGTGGAAAATCTAATCAGAAAGCGTTGTTACCAATCTTCTCCAAGATTTTGAAAGGGCCATATCTGATTGGCCTGAGCTTTTTACCTTCACCTTGTAGTCTTTCCTTGTTGATGTACAACCAAACTTGATCTACCAGTTGGAAATCATGATCAACCCGATGCTTTTCATGTCTTGATGTGTACCTGGCTTTGCTTTTCTCTAGCTTTTCTTATACTATTTGATGCACTAGTTAAATTTGTTCAATGAAATGCTTGGTTTTGTCCATGTCTCTATGTCCATTACTGCAATATCTTTACTAAAGATGAAATCCAAAGGATATTTTTGGAAAATAACTGAAACAAGTTTCAAACAGAGATACTTTTGTAGATGAATGCTTGGCACGATTGTAGGCATGTTGGATGTAATTCAAATGCTCATCCCAAAGTTTAGGATTCTTACCACAATATCCTCGAAGGAGATGCATTGTTCTATTCGCTTTGTGGATGAAATGTGGTGCTCTTCTTCAATTGTGTCCATGAGTTCCCATAAACTTGACCAAAACTTCTTGACAAATCAAGAATCTCGATCATAAATATTAGAAGTGGGTAAGCCAAAGTGAACCCATACATTTTGGAAGAACATCTTTGTGGTTTATTCAGTTGTAACTTATTTCTTACATGGCATCAACACAGAGATTTTTTTGAAACGATCCACAACAACATATAGATAATCATGACCTTTCCTAGACATTGGTAGTCCCCCAACAAAATCCATAGAAATACCTTCCAAATTACGAGAAGGAATAGGAAGTGGAGCATACAAAACCAATTTCCTATTGCTTGGCTTGCTAGTATCACATGTGGAACATACTCTCACATATTTTGAAACAGTTTCATTCATGTGAGGCCAATAAAAATACCTCTAAATTTGAGCAATTGTTTTTCCTACACCAAAGTGACCAACAATAAGAGAAGTGAGGGCTTCCTTTATGACATTGATTCTTTCACCTTGTGGAACACATAACTTTCCAAGATGATACAATAACGTGTTATGAACATGATAATCCAATTCTTCAACCTGATTTCCTTGACTCAAAGTTGCATAAACATCTTTAAAATCTTCATCTTGAGCATACCATTCAATATAACTTTCATGCATGATTGAGTTATGCTTAAGAATAATAGATGCATTACCTCATTACCAAATGAAATTGTTGTAGCAATTACATCCACCTAAAATGTCTAGCTTGTTGTAGCTTGGTTTGTGATTGTAAATATTGCAAAGGTTGATGGTCAATATGAATAATTGTTTCTTTACCCATCAAATAATGCTTCCATTTCTTCATGCTTGATACCAAAGAATAAAACTCTTTATCATAAGTTGGATAACTAATTATTGCAATGGTAAAGGTTTCTTAATGATAAGATAATGCCTTACTATGTTGCATCAAAATTGCTTCCATAACATATTAGCTTGCATCGGTTTGAATTTCAAATGGCTGCTTAAGATCTGGAAGCGCTAGAACTGATGTTGTAATGATTTTCTCTTTCAAAGTGCCAAGGATTTTTTATGCTTGCCTCCACACTAAAAGACTTGTTTCACACTTGTCAAAGCATGTAATGGTGTTGCAATGAGTGGGAAGTTAGCAATAAATTTTCTCCAATATTAGGTTGCTCCCAAAAAGCTCCTAACTTATATTACATTGCTTGGTTTAGGCCAATTCACAAAGACATCAACTTTTGAAGGATCAATCTTCAATTCACCCCCTCTTACAATATGACCCAATTAAGCCAAAGGGGTTTTCCCAAATTCACATATAGACATCTTCAAATACAATTTTTCCTTCTTCAATACATCTAGAACTTGTTTCACATGCTCTTCACGAGTCTTACTGAAAATCAGAATATCATCTAAGTAGACTATGACAAAATCATCAAGGAATTGTGTCAACACACCATTCATAACTCTCATGAATGTCGTGGGTGTATTGAAAATCCCAAACGACATAGCTAAACATTCAAACAAGCCTTGTTTTGTCTTGAAAGCAGTTTTCCAAATATCATCTTCAAAAATACTTATCTAATGGTAATTGCTTCTCAAATCTAACTTAGTAAAGTAAACAACTTCCTTTAACTAATCTAGCAGATCATCAATGCGAGGAAGCGGAGATTCTTTACCGTAATCGTGTTCAAAGCTTGGAAATCCACACACATGTTCAATGTACCATCTTTCTTTCGAACCAAGACAATAGGAGAACCACAAGTAGATGTGCTAGGCCTGATGACCACTTTGTCAAGAAATTCTTGAATTTTCTTCTTGATCTCTTCATTCTCCAAAAATAACATTCTACACATGCCAATATTTGGAAGTGGTGTGTCCTACTGCAAGTGAATCTCATGTTGGATTCCTCTTTCTGGAGGTAACCCTTTAGGTTCCCAAAACATGTTGTCATAAGTGTTAACAACTTCAACGAATTCATGCTTGAGTTTAGAATCACATCCTATGAAAGCTTTAGGTTCAGCAGTATCTTTAGCTTTAATCATCAACAACACAAAATTCTTACTAGCATTTACAAGCGTTTTCATCTGACTAGCACTTACAAGAGATAATTTCATCTTCTTGCGATGTGATCTAACAATATACTCAACTCCATATTTAAAAATATTATATTTTTTCTCATGACGATAAAATATAGCTTTTCAATCATAAAAGTATGGACTCCCTAAAACAATCCTACAAATATCAAGTGGTACAACATCAAGCTCTACCTCATCTATAAAGTTAGTAGTGATGGCGAATTTGAGTTTACATTTTCTTGTCACTTGTAATTTGGCATCATCACATACCCAACCCAAAGGGTAAGGTTTAGTATGAGGTGTAGTTTCTAGATTAAGTTTCTTGACAATTGCTTCAGAGATAAGATTAACTTGGGATCCACTATCAAACAATGTATCAACTTTGTATGTTTTGTAATGACCCTAATATGAAAAAGCTCACTTCTTTCTTTATCATTTTGAGATTCAATAGGCTTACTAGAAGAACTAGTACTTGCATTAGAAGTTATACCTTTCATTCCCATGGTTGTAATTTTGGTTTCATCACCTGAATTAGATCCTAGATCTTGTTGAGTTGTAGCAGCAATATTTTGTTTCCCCTTGTTATTGAACTTCTTTAGTCTCATTTCTAGATGTAATTTCGAACAATGGTCTTCTTTTCAACAATGTTTACTGGTAAGTTTCTCTCCCTCTTTTTTGACAATATAATTATTTTTGCATTTGTCTTTAAACTTCCCCTTTCCTTTGTCTCCATATTTGGAAGGTTTCTTTCTAGCCTCTTGAGGAACATTCTTTCCTCTTGATTCTAAATGAGTTTCCTGAACACATACTTCATCTAGATTGGTGGGATAAAAAATAAGTATAGTATGTCTCAAATAACCATGTTATCCACCTACGTATTTAAGGAGAGTATCTTGTGAAGACAAATCAACACCCAAGATTAAAGCTCTTCTTCTAAATTCTTGTGTGTAACTTTGGACACTCTGACCTTTATCTTGTCTAAAATTTTGCGAATCCATAATTGATTTTTGCATGTAAGTTAATTGATAAAATTGTCTTCTTAATGCAACTATAAAATCATTCCAAGAAGAGATAGTTTTACCACTTTTCTTCAATTATTCTTGAGTTCTAGCCTCCCACCAGATGAGGGTTTCACTTTCCAAGCGAAGAGAAGCAATTTGAATCTTAGTGACATCATCATCAATATTTTGAATCTTGCAGTAGACTTCAATTTGACAAACCCAATTATCCAACTTTTCAGCATTTATTTCCCCATAATACATAGGCAATTCAAACTTGACATCAAGCTTAATCAAAGGAGACTTAACATGTCCTTTTGGAGATGGAGGAGGAGTAGGTCTATGAGATGAAGGAGGTGAGGATGGAGGTGTAGATGGAGGTGAAGGAGGAGGTGGAGGTGGAGGCTTTCTCCCATTGCCACCATTACCTTTTGGTTGATTAGAACTCGCTCCTTGCAACCTTGTTGTCCTCTCATTGTACACCAATTTTACCATCTCAAACATATCATAGAAAGCCTTTCTAAAAGCTCTCTCATCCTCAGACATTAGCTCATGTCCTTCTTCATGTGCCATGACTGGTGGAGTTTGTGGAGTTTGTGACCTCCTTGAACCAATTTGAGGGTTTGGTTCTTCAAGCACTCCTTCTCCTCTTCTCAATTTATACCCTATAATCATTCAAGAAAACACTTGCAAAAACTGTCAAACCTTCACAACAACCTTGCTTTGATACCAAACTGATTTGAAATTAAAAATTGAAGGTTTCATGTAAAGTTAGCAAGCTAGGTTATGTATTTTGGGAAATGGATCAATATTGAAAAAGCACACAAACTAAGTTAAATTTTGTAGATTTTAACAGTGAAAAATAGACAACATGCAACATCAAAAAACAACAATTTGACGACGAAGTTCACCCCTCCTGGGCTACGTCTCCAGGTCAAACTTCCAATATTGGAACTTTATATTATATGCTCAAATTTGAAATTACATCAACATACAATGCTCAAATTGCAAAAATAACATTGCCATTATGTCCAGATAACCCAAAAACCCTCGTGTAGGCTCTTCTTCGGCTCAAAAGGCTGAAAAATGGCCAAGTTAAACCTCCTTCATTTCTCCGCTAATTGTTCTACAAATTCATCCCTCTATCAAAACTGACAACGAATATGGTTTTGGCACCCTTGCACAACGACAATTTCGCAAAAACAGGTGTCGTGTTCAGCCCCAAAACCCGCTACACTTGGTGTAATTTTTCAGACGGTTAAATGGATTATGTGCCCCTATTCTTTCGCCCTTGGTTGGTCAAATGGAAAATAATGTGATCGTGGGGTGTGGGCCAAAGGCCACCGCCCTTGCTCCTAGTTGCATTATGCTTGATAGGACCATGGGTTGGGCGTGAGTAGTGTGACATGTGTCCTCCCCTCCTATGGTTTTTGTCAATGGTTACATTGATAACATGGAACCGGGGCTAAGGCCATGCGCCCCGCCCCTCCCCGCCTACCTTGGCACTCAGTCATGCGAAGACACATGTAACTTAGGGTTGGGCCGGTCATGTGAGCTCGTCGTCCCACCCCAAACCCCCCCCCCCACCCCACCAAACTACCAATTGATAACACCATAAACTAAAATGGCCCACCTTGTATTAACAAGTAACAATGTGGTGTAACGGTAGTGGGGGCAGTTTGGAACCTGAAGATCGCATTGTCAAACCTTGCAAAGGCTCATTTGAACCTTAACCAAATTTTGCACAAACTTTAAGGGTCACATGACACCCTTTGATTGGCCTCAAACCAAATCTTTTCAACTAATAAAAACTTTCCACTTGTTGACGTTAGCACCACATCAACGTACGCATTGCCACATGGCATTCGTACACTACCTTGTCAACCCTGCAAGTTTCCTTTTTATTGTTTGCCAAAAACTTCATAACGCAATAAATTCCTCATACGAAGTTGGATTGAGGCGATTCAAGCATCGTTGGAATCAAAACGACAAGATCTACAATTTCGTGCTAGTTTCGGGAGAATTTGAACACATTATTTTTTTAGCATATTTTTTATCCCTTGGATCAATGCTCAATGTGATATTCCACTACCTTAGGATTTTCTCTTAAATATGATGTGATGGACAGTGGATAACATCCATAAAGTGCCATAAATGGGGTCATTTTTGTTGCAGCATGGAAGGAAGTGGTATATCACAATTCAACTAGAGGTAACCACTTGACCCATTGTGTTTGTTTATCATATACAAAGCAACGAAGATATCCTTCCAAACATTTGTTCACTATCTCAGTTTTCCCATTAGATTGAGGATGATACGATGAGCTATGGGCTAATTGAGTACCATGACAAGAAAATAATTCCATCCAAAAATTTCCATTGAAAATGGGATCTCTATCATTACAATAATCTTTGCGTTTCCATGTAGCTTTTAAATTGTTTCCATAAATGTAGTAGCAACTATATTGGCTTTAAAAGGATGATATAATGCACAAAAGTGTGCCTACTTGGTAAGTCTATCAACTACCACCATGATGACACTCTTTCCTTTGGACTTGGGTCAACCTGTGATAAAATCCATTAAGACCTCCTCCCAATGTTGACTTGGAATGGCTAAAGGTTGTAATAGACAAGGGGTCTTAATTGTCTCAAAATTATTTTGTTGGAAAACCAAACATTTTGCCCCAAACTTCTAAATATCAGATTTATGGCCATCCCAAAAAAAATCCTTCTTGACCCTATGGTAAGTTTTTAAAAATCCTGAGTTCCCTCTTAAAGGAGAGTTGTGAAATTCCAAAAGAACCTTTTGTTTGAGTTGGGAATTCTTACATAGATATAAGTGATCTCCGTACCATAATGAGTCATTTTTCCATATAAATGTATCAGATGTACTCAAATCTTGCTGCAACTTTTGAATGAATTTCCACACCTCTTCATTATTCTTTCGTTCCTCCTTTGCTTCAGTTATCCAGTCAGGTTGGATAATAGAAATGGCATAGAGCAATGCCTCCACATCCTCATCCATTCCTAAGAGTGCATCTGCAACAACATTTTGCCTCCCTTTTTTGTAGATGATTTCAAAGTCACAACCCAACATCTTAGTGACCCATTTTTGTTGCTCTTTTGAAGATAATATTTGTTCCAAAAATTATTTAAGACTCTCATGGTCAATTTTTACCTTGAAGTGTCTTCCCATTAGGTAAGGGCGCCATTGCTTCAAGGCATGTAGTATTGCAAAAATTTCGTTCTCATAAATAGGTTTGTGTAAATATTATCCCTTGATTGGACGACTTTCAAAAGCAATGGGTCTTCCTTCTTGCATTAAAACAACACCAATTCCATTTCCTGAGGCGTCACATTCCACCATAAAGGTTTTTGTGAAGTCTAGAGTATCTAAAACCAAAGCTTGGAAAATTGCCTCTTTAATATGTTCAAAGGACTTAGTTACATCTAGAGTCCAAAAAATGCATCTTTCTTCAGTAATGTTATTAGCGGTGATGTTATTTTCCCATAATTATTAACAAACTTGCAATAATTTTTAAGGTTGTGGGGATTTTCCATTCCTTGATGGCTTTAATTTTGTTAGGATCTATCTTAACACCCCCATGTGATACAATATGACCCAAATATTCCACCTCTTGTACCCCAAGAAGTTTTTGCATACAATTGTTTCTCCTCCAATAGTTTGAGCACCTTGTCAACATGTTGAATATGATCCTTCCAAGACTTCTTGTAGATTAGTATATCATCAAAAAATAATAACACAAATTAAGGGTTTGAAAATGGAATTCATCCAACCTTGAAATGTGGAAGGTGCATTGGTAAGGCCAAAAGGCATGACCAAAAAATCATAATGACCTTCATGAGTTCTAAATGCTTTTTTGGGAATGTCTTCATTCTTCATTCTAATTTGATGATATCCTGAATGAAGATCCAGCATAGTGAAGTAAATTGCTCCATGTAATTTATCCAACAATTCATCAATGACAAGAATGGGAAATTTATCTTTAATATCGAACTTGTTGAGCTCCCTATAATCCAAACACATAAGCCATGATCCATCCTTCTTATCCACTAATACTACTAGAGTAGGGAAAGAACTTAGGCTAGGTTGAATTATACCTACCTCTAGCATTTCTGCAACCATAGATTCAACTTCATTGTTTTGGGAATAGGGATATTTGTAACTTTTGATGTTTGGAGGAATCTTGGAATCAAGTGAATAGCATGGTCATGATCCTAAATAGGTGGGAGGCATTTGGGAGTCTCGAATACCTTGGAATGATTGTCCAATATTCGTTGGAGATCTGGAGAAACAAATGATTTCAATGTTTGAACATATAGTGAGCATAATTGTTTAAGTATGCCTTGTTGTTGTTTCTTCAAAAGTGTTTTCATGTCATTAGAGTTGATTATCTTCCCCATTTTCCCTATGATGCCCCTTAATTCAATTTCCTTTCCTTCCCAATAAATTTCAAGAAAAGTTCTTGAAAATTAAAAGACAATGTCCCCAAAGATTGTAACCATTAGACTCTTGATACAACAGCATCACTAGCCATTGGAATGGAAAGAATTGGACTATTCAATACATATTCCACCATGGTTAGATTGATAATATGGTACTTCCCTGAGCAATTTATAGTTCCTCATTTTCAACCATCACTTCACACTCTGGTGTTAGATATAGAAAGAAATTCAATTTTTTGGCTATCTTACAATGAATAAAATTATGGGTACTACTAGAATCAATCAACACTATTACCTTTATTTTTCTTCCCACTGGTAAGGATGAAACAACTGTATCCTTCTATCTTGAGAGTTTGAGGAGTAGTAATTCCTGCCAATGCATTATGATATATGGTTATTCTTTCTCTGGGGTTGGTTCCTAGTGTATATCCTATTCTTTTGACGTTTCTTGTTCCTTTTCTTCCTCCTCTTCATAATCTATGTAAAATAATTTCTTCTCAACACACTTATGACCCTTAGTGTATTTTCTATCAAAATTGTAACAAAGTCCTTTGCTCTTTCTTCCTCTAGTTGTTGTGGTTTCAAACTTGTAGGTTGTGGGAGGCTAGGAGTAGCAACACTTCCATCTTTATAGTTGTGAGTGGTAGACTTCCTTGTTGCCATAATTTTGCTTTCAACTTTTCTTGCCACCTTGAAGGCTTTCTCCAATGAATTAGGTTCCCAAAGGTGAACCTCATTTTGGATATTATCCTTTAAAGTCCTTGTGAAGACACCAATCCTATGCTCTTTTGGAATATCATTTACCTTGATATTCACTCTTTGGAAGTCCTCAATGTGCTCTGCCATAAAACCCGTTTGTTTGAGATTTATGAATTAGCTAAAGAAGGTATTTCTCTTTGTATCCTCATAATGTGCTACTAATTATTCCGTAAAAATTGTCTAGGTGACAATTGATTTATGATAAAAAGCCATCGATATCACACAAATTAATTTGGTTCTAAATATAAAGATGCAATGTGTACCTTTTTGTGTGTGCGACACATCGTGTAGATCAAAGAATTGATCCATCTGTAGTATCCATGTTACCGGATACTTGCCATCAAACTTCCTCATATCGATCTTTGCAATGTGGTGGGTTTGAAACCCAACATTGGAGTCTATAAAATAATAATTCATATTCCTTTTGTCCTCATCACAATTTTCATGGAGTACCTTGTCACCACTCGGAAGCCTTTCTTGCAACAATTTTGTCAACCCTTCCAACTTGACATTCATCGTGTCCATGTCTACTTTAAAAACTCCCATGTATGCTTTTAAACCATCCTTCAAACCTTCCATGCTTCCTTTTATTTTTGTTTCCAAAATCCAAACCATCCATCTTAGATTCCAATTAATTTTTTATTACTCTTTGCAAGAGCTAAATTTGTTGCACTTGGTCTCGTAATTTTGATATATCATGTTGTGTTTCTTCCTCTTCTTCATGCGTCATAGTAGAGCTTTCTAGTTGCTTACTAGGTGTATCCATTTTTTTGTTTTGAGGCATTTTGGAATCAAACAACTATATCTATGCTTCATTATACCTTTTGAATCACTTCAAATGGTTTTTTCAAACAAAAGTTATGCAAAATTTTAAAAAATACACACCTTTTCTTGCTTTTAGGAGCTTGATCTTGCAACAGTTGCATCTCTATAATTTTAGCCTCCCAAAGTCTGAAAGTCATCATGTGGTATCCCTCTATGTCTTCTTTCCAATGCCACAATTTAGATCAAGGTTGGATTCTCCAAGAAAAATTCTACCAAATATCCCACAGTGACCTGATTATGGATAGGTTAAGTAGAGAAAACTTGTACGGGATGCCACGTGTCACTATTGCAGGATTTGGCCCTAAAATTAATACACGAGAAACTACAATCTGTGAAACTCTGGTCACTTTTGATGAAATTCAAATTTGATGGACGAAGAGAAAGTTATGACGATTTTCCCTAGGTCACTTGTTTGAGACTAAATTCTAGAGCGTGCAAAAGCCCTAACTTATTAAGACCATATCTCAGAAAATATAGTGAAACAAGATATGAAATTTTTACACAAAGTTCAACAAGATTTCAGCTCAACGTGGTCAAAATTCCAACTTCTGAAGTCTCATAGAAAAACGTTATAGCGAAAATTCCAAGATGACATGTTTGAAGCAGTGAAAGCCTTGAATCCAAAGCTCTAATACCAAGTGTTATGCAATCATATCACAAAACAGAGGAAAAGATAGATCAACGACTTGAAAATTAGCCTCTTCGAGGGGTAAGCCTCCTTAAAAACACATAAATGGACAATTCTTGGAGGATACAAATGACAATACCTCCTTGGCATATATAGAAGTCTAAGGGGTCACAATATAATCAAAGCCTACATAGCGATAATAATGTAAGGGCACAACAATAACAATAGTGGGCTTCTATGGGGCACAACAAAAACAATATGGGAGCTAAATGGGCACAATAATAACAATACAGTGGCTACACTAACAATAACAATAAGGGGGCTACACTAGTATTATAGGGACATAACAGAAAACTTATCATAATTTAGTTATCAAACCAGCATTAGGACAAACATCATTGGCTCCTACTCACAAATGTAGGTTGACTCGTCATCGTTATTCAAATGAAATCACACCACCTAAAATTACTAATTGGTGGTTCTTAAGGGGGCAAGCTTTTGCTCCTGCAATATGTCTCTAGTTTTTGGGTCATTAACATATTTCCTTATATCCTAGGAAGACCAACTATTCACTAAGCAAAAGCAGGTTTAAGGCATACTCAACATGTATAATCAAACGAAGAATGATATTTGTCTATATATAATTATTATAAAATAATAATTAATGCAATGTCGATTATTATATACTTGTTTTCGGTCATTATATTATAATGTAATAATTTTTTTGTATTATGAAATTACTTTTTATAATTAAATATAAATTAATATATATATATATATATATATATTTATTTATTTAAATGAATAAAAATTATAATAATTTAATTGTTAGTTGACAAGAGGATGTTTTATATTAATTATTATTTGTAAGGTATGAAAAAAAAAAGATAAAATAATGGCATTGTCTATTGAGGCCACGATGTTGCCCAAACAACAAATTTCGTGCCATAATTTAGTAAGAAAATTTTCAAAAAAATTGATTGTTGGAGTGTTTAAATCACTTTTTTGATGGTGGAAATGGATTCAACACCATGAAGAACCTGTGAGGCACCCAAAATCTTGAAGCTTGACACCAGTAACCAAGATTTTCAAAAAAAATCAGCGAGATTTTGTCAAAATCTTGCAGGAATTTCCATTATTTTATAGGCGAAATTGTGGCCTCATTAGACTACTCTTAAAATATTTTTTCATAAAGATAGAATTCAGATAGTATCTATTTTTTTTAGATTTTGAATAATTTTTTGAGTTGGTAATATGTTTTTATGTTTAAAGAAAAATAACTCTTAAAAAATTTAAAACAATGTTGAATCTTACACCAAAGCATATTATCATCATTAAAATTATAATGACGGGAATATGACTAACTAGGTAAATCATATAAATTAAATAGTTGATAAACTTCGATAAACATCAATCTGTGATATATCTCACATTGTTAAAATAAAATAAAAAATCATAGAAATTAGCTAAATTATAAATTTATTATTATTTATTATTATTATGGTTACTAAATTGTGTGAGTCTTGAGATGACTACACACTTAACATTTGGCTTGAGAAACTATGACTAAGGGGCATCTAATCCATCAAAATCACCTGGGGATCGCACCCAGCCTGAGCCACACTAGCACTTAACATGGCTAGATTTTTTCCTATGGAGTTTCGAACTGATGACCTTCACATCACAAAGTGCCTTAACAATACATCTCATCATTGTCTATTCTACGCCTCATGGACTTATTATTATTATTATTATTATTATTATTTCTAAAAGAATTAATATATTTTCTTTGAACTGTGATGAGAATATTAGATTAAATCAAAATCCATGCTTGGATCATGGTTTGCATAGTAGGTGAGTACAATGAAAATGCTTCAAGGCCAGCTAGACTCGTAACCTCACGTTGGCCTTTATTCTCAATATCTATTATCTTTTTTACTATGATTAAGGACACAATGTCTTTAGAGGTATAGATTCTCCAAAAGGTTTATAGATACAAGAAAAAATTACAAAGCATAACAAAAACCATTGTTGAGGAATAGTTGTGAGGGAAGGAATACCATTTCTCATTAGGACTCTTACGTCCAATTTTACACCTTTATTGTCAAGATCGTCTACAGCAAAATGGTTCATTCCCAACACATGAAAGAAGCTAATAGTAGAGAAGGCTAGTTTCGTATTCGTAATTCAATCAATAATGTTTCACAACTAGTAATCCTTAGGTAAAGATCCATGAACAAAGTGATGGATAATGCGCTGTAAATCTCCCAACACCACCAAATCTTCAATGTTTCCTTATTTTCTCATAAGGATCCCTTGCAGTAATACATATGCCTCTGTCACATTATTTGTCCAAATACCTAACCCCTAACTATACTCAATTTTCCCATCAGGGTTGAGAATAACCCCTCATGCTCCTGCCAACCCCAGATTATGCTTTGAAGCACCATCAAAACTCAGCAAAAAGGATGTTTGATATTTCATCATTTTCTTCATTTCATCCTTATCTATCCTCAAATTCCATCATTATTTAGGTCTTGAGCGAGTTTACTAGCTCCTTGGAAAACCAAGAAGGAGGTTAAGAAGCCATTCATTTTCTTGGGAAACCACATTTCCCATATTAGTGGGGAGGAAAGAATTCTTCCTATGTTCAAACACATAGCACTCAAGCTCTTAAGGCTATAGAGTGAGGGTGATATTGCTTCTCAATGAAAATGTTGTCATTCCAAACTTTCCAAACCTTCCAACAAACAAATTTCGAGAACACCAAACAAATTTCCTTGAGGAGTTATTTCCTTTGAATTTTCCAAGGTAGCAACCATGCCAATAAGAGAAGAGGGAGGTGGGTTGCTCATGTTGTCAAATTCTAGAAAATAGAGAAGCAAGGCTAAACCCTCAAACTTCACAAACAAAGAAATAATTGAAAAACAAATGAGCAATTGTTTCTTCTTGTCTCAAGCATAAAGGATAGCATAAGGGGCTAGCCAATTCTCTTTTCCTAAGATTATTTGTTGTCAAGATTTTACCATGCATTAACAACTAGCAAAAGGAGTTGAGTTTTGGTGGACAATTGGGATTCCAAACTCATGACCAAACATGAGACTTTGGAGGAAGTCCCGGTTGAAACAATAAAACAAAGTAGCCTTCTCAAACTGTAAATTTTGTGTTCTGCCATACCCAATGATTAGCAGAGGTTTGATCGCTAGGGACACATCCAACCAATAGTGACATCAACAGGCTAACTCGAGCTGAGAGATGGTGTGAAACACATCCTACATCCTAGCAAATCCACGAACCAAAGTTATCCCATTTTGAAATATTTGATAGCTTGAATTTTCTTCTCTCTCTCTCTCTCTCTCTCTCTCTATATATATATATATATATATATATATATATATAAAACAAGATCTTTAACTATGAAGATTCTTAATCTATAAATAGGTTTTGTTACAATACCATGACTTATCAATGCCATATGCCCAAATAACCATAACTCATTTCATATGATACTTGGTCACATGACATTTTTTAAATTAATCAATTTAATTACTAGGGCAAAAAGGGCATAACTAATTTAGAGATGAATATCAACCTTTGATTTTTGAATACTATTTAAAGTATTCTAGAATATTCTATGGAGGTTAAATTCCCACCATCCACCTAAAAATTATTGATAATTAAATTAAACTTTTGAAAGCCCTACTCCAACATACACACACATCCCAAATTCTTTGTATTTTTTGTTCATGATTTTTTTTTGTTTGCTAAGTTGCATGAGTCTTTAAAATGACTAAACCTTTGGCTTGAGAAACTTCAACCAAGGGGCATCTAAACCATCAAAATAACATGTGGATCCAACCAGGCCTAGGCCACACCAACCTTTAACATGGCTAGATTTGTGCCCATGGAATTTCGTGGGACAAGGGACCCACCTTCGCGTGATTTGACTGTTGAGTCTATGAAGGCATACATACTCTACCCCCCTCTGGTTTTGAATTTGTGACCTCTTAGGAGGAAACATATGCTCTTAACCATTAGGCCCACTCAAGATGTATATAATTGTTGGTGAAATTGTAATTTTGCATTATTCAAATAAATTGAATTTTTAAATGGCAGATAAATTCAACATCTTGAAAATCCCTATTAAATGTTGATTATAGAATTTTAAAAATTATTATATATATTTTTAATAATTATTTTAAATTTCTAGTCTAATTTTCCATTATTGAAAATATAATTTTGAATATATAAATAAAATAAATACTTCAAAAAACCATGCAATTTTAACAATTAATTGTTGAAGGCTTTTTTGTTCAAGTTAAGGTGGATGAAGATTTGTTGAATTTTTTTCATTCTTTTAATTGACTACTTACATTGATTCTCAAGGGAATATGCTCAACATATGCTTAGTCTTAATGATTATCAACTGTTGTAGTGTGTTACAAAGTTTATTAAGTTGCATTGACTTTTAATAAATTTTAAAAATTATATTCATGCCATGTGGCTCTATGCCCACCAATTTCTTAGGGATTTGAGATTATTCTATTTCTAATAAGTTCATATTCTAATTAGATGGGAAAATTAATATATGAATAAATTTTAGTTAGCAAAATGGTCCATTTCACAATAAGATGTGTAATTCTTTTTTTACTCAAAGTGTCAAGTGGCTCTCGGCCCACCAATTTCCTAGGGATTTGAGATTATTCCAATTCTGATAAGTTCATATTCTAATTAGATCGGGAAATTAATATATAAACAAATTTTACTTAGCAAAATGGTCCATTTTACTTCCTTTTTTCTCTCAAGTTAAAGTGACCCAAAACCTTTTTATACATGGTTAATCGGTTAAATTTGTACATTAGTAAAATATTCTTAATGTTACAATATTTTTTGTAGCAATTTTTTTTTGGCTACATTTATAAAGCTTTCAACTATATCAACTACATTAATATTTTTAATATAATTGTACACATATATAGTTTTATAATTTATTTTAAATTTCAAACCAAATTTTAAACAAAATTAACAAAAATAAAAATAAAAATCAAATATTTAAAAAAACACCCTATAATAATACCCAAAAATGTGAAAACCCCTTATTTTTTTTTTTTTTGATAAAATATCAAATATATTATATTTTTGAATTAAAATAAATTAACTTTAAAGGGGAAAAATTATTTCTCAAAATATCCATACATCAAACAAACTTAACTATCATTTACAACATCATACTTATTAAAATTTTAAATTCTTATAAAAATATCTTTCAGTTTTTTTTCCCACATGAAAAAGCTTTGCACTACTGCACTACTATTTCATATCCAGGTTAAGAACCTGTGACCATTATCCATCTAGAGATGCTGCATCTACTATTTCATATCCAGGTTAAGAAACTGTGACCATTATCCATCTAGAGATGCTGCATCTTTGGTCTAAAAGTATTTTCTAATTAAACAAACTTAAAATATTATTTACATCACAATCCCTAATAAAGTTTTTTTTTAAGGAGTAATATTGTTTTAAAGGAGAATAAAGATTAGCTAAAACTGTCTTTTTTAGACTGTTCAGCCTAGTGAACCTCATTAAAATCCATCAATTCAATAAATAAACTTAATTATTATTTACAACAAAATCCTATTAAATTTTTCAATTTTTTAAAAATATACTTACAAAAAAAAATTTAAAAATAAAACAAACTTAAATTTCTTTAATTAATACCTTGCTTCCCTCTGTGAAACCCGTTTTGGAGTCTGAGACCTCCTTTTAACTAAGAATTCCAACCGCAAACTGACTGTCAGTTGAAACCCGCTTTGGAGTCTCAAATATCCTTTTAACTAAGAACACCAACTGCCAACCAACTGTAAGTTGCTACCACGAAGATTTCCCGCCCACATTGCCAGCTCAGCCCTACAGATGCACACTCTGCTACGTGTCTGGAAAGTAGTATCCTGGTAACAAAGAGTGCCAACTGTTAGTTGCTACCTCGAAAATTACATAAGACTAGTTCAATTCCCGCCCAAATTGCCAGCTCAGCCCTACAGCTGAACACACTGCTACGTGTCTAGGAATTAGTATCCACGACTGACCGCGTATCGAGGCGGGGTCCTTATAAGGGGAGTACGTGTACGAATACTGTAGGTGGAGACTCGACTAAGGACCCGGCCCCTCCATGCGCGAACGGATAAGAACTTTGAAATGGCGCAACTAATTGGTCTACGGTTTTGGCGTTTTTAGTTAAAGTTTGTACGAAATTTGTTAGGATTTACTGAAATTATATTATCCAATTCCAATTTAGAGTATTATAATTAAAATATCTAGTGGACTGGTTTTATGTTTTTGTTTTTTGTTTCTGAATTTAGTGATATAATTTGGGACACAATTTGTGCAAACTCACCATTCAACTCTAGATGGCAACCGCCGGTCTTGACATAATCCATATTCGGAAGAGGCGGAATGCTGACGCGGCAGTGGATAAGAACGACTTGCAACAAAATACCAGATAACGGCAGGTTTAAGTTAATCCATCATTGGATGTGTGAATCGGTCGGTGTCATAAGATTGAAATTAGTTATAAATATCCTTAGCGGTGGTGGATCAGGTGATATCTGTATTCTTTTCCTGTGATTTGATACCCACATTAGGGCCAATCTCTGCTATTTGTTTTGGTCTAGTAACTGGATTTGGGTGCACCCAATTGGGGTTCCAGAGGATAAGATCAGTTTCGCAGTTGTGCTTCAATATCGGTTTGTTGGTCAGCGGTTTCTTTTGTCAGATAAGATCAGTTTTGCAGTTGGGCTTCAAGCTCGGTTTGTTGGTCAGCGGTTTCTTTTGTCAGAGATCATGGCTGCCTCTGTTAACAGGTTTGTGGGAGCCAAGGGGAATTCATTCTTAGAAAGAAAAAGTGGAGACAGGAAGAATTTGGGAGGCAGGAGGAATGTAACTGTGATGGCCTCTCAAGTTTTTCCTGGGATGAAAGAGCAGTATGAGACTCTGAGATTGAGCCCTGGGGTTTCTGAAAAAGATGTGAAGAGAGCCTACCGTCGCCTTGCGTTGCAGGTATGGAAATACCCATTCGAACTTGTCCCTTACTTTCAAGATCAGATATTTTCAATAAGTCTTTCCATCTCTGAAGCAAATAGTAAAAGTTATACAGGTTAGTAATAGAAATTAAAAATGTGGGAATTCACATATTCTCGAATTTTTTTAAGGAAAAATATGTCTGGTAATATCCCTGATCATATAAAATGTCACAAAATATCATGATCTATTTTCAATATAAATTTAAAAGAAAAAAATTTATTGCACTCATATGTTGATATGATCTGGTTACAGTATCATCCGGATGTTTGCAAAGGAGATAACTGTGGGGTTCAATTTCAGAAGATCAATCAGGCTTATGAGGTAACTTGCTTTCCCAAGAGTAATCTTTATTTATATACATTTTCATTTTGTAACATGGGATTCTTATGTATACCCATGGTTCTGAATGTTGTTACTTTTGTGATGAATGTGCAGACTTTGATGTCCAGTTTAGCAAGGGCAAAGCAGCAAAGCTATTCTGCTGATTACTATGTGGAGGGCATGATGGGAATCAATAACGATTCTTGGGATGAGTGGGAAGAATGGATGGGATGGGAAGGAGCTGGAACCCTTGACTATTCCTCTCATATTAACATTTATGCATGATGAAATCATCATCATAAACTGTATAGGTGTCTGTTGGGTGGCCTTGCAAATAGTAATGGCCTCTCCATGACCTATCCCTTGTTGACTGTTCTGGGCTATCTATGAAGTTCTTGCTATTGGCAGCAAAACATCTGTCTTAGAAACCTAATAAAGCTTCTTCATTCATCTCCTGGAAAGACAATATGCTCTTCTACCTGTATAGTTGATTTGATTTCTCTGGAGTTGGCTCCCACAACACTAAGGACTTATTGATCCAGATGAAGCAACAACCTTTTGAGATGCCTCTGTTTTAGTGAGTCATTTGATTTGCTCATGGATCCTGATTATTTGACTACTTGTACATAGCCGTGGGATATCTCTCTGGACCATGTGATTATTATGGTGATCTGCTCTTCAATAAAGAGCTCCCAACTCTTCTTCCTCTAATTTGTAATGACATTCATTTAATGGAAACCATTATTTTGGATAAGATCTTTGATCATTGAGATGAAATGCTGTTGTTTCATTCCATAATGTAAGTTTCTAGATATTTGATCCTTGAGAAAAATGTGTAGTTTCATTCCATAATGTACTTTTCTAAGTTGTATCATCCTGAACAAAGCATTATTATTTGCTGGAAGCATTATTTTGGATAAGATCTTTGATCATTGAGATGAAATGCTGTTGTTTCATTCCATAATGTAAGTTTCTAGATATTTGATCCTTGAGAAAAATGTGTAGTTTCATTCCATAATGTACTTTTCTAAGTTGTATCATCCTGAACAAAGCATTATTATTTGCTGGAAGCATTATTAACACTAACACTAATGTTGATTTTATAGGTTTCATCTGGGACTAAGATATTTTCAATCAATTAGTTTGGAGTATTTGCTTTATAAATTGTTATAGTGACAAATCTGGGAGAACCCCAGACAAATTATGCTTTAGGCTTGAATTTTGGTTCCGTCGAGGAGGGCATTGCTGCAACAAGAGAAATCTGGAATGTGCAACACCGGCAATGTTAATGAGGACGATTGAAGTAGGCATAGTGTCCAGGTTACAGATGTAGCAGCGAAGAGTGGCCAACAATGGGATGGATCATGGCTCTTAGAAATTTCAAATTAGCCTTTTATATGGGATGTAAAACCTTCTGATTCCTGTTTCAGGAAAACAGTGGGGATTCATAGATTGCATTTCCTTGTTTCATTAATGGTAAAAGTTCCAGCCGAAATTCATTGAAGGTATATTTATTATTCTTTGTCAGCGTTTTAGTGAAAAATGTAGAAATTTCAAATTAGCCTTTTATATGGGATGTAAAACCTTCTGATTCCTGTTTCAGGAAAACAGTGGGGATTCATAGATTGCATTTCCTTGTTTCATTAATGATAAAAGTTCCAGCCGAAATTCATTGAAGGCATATTTATTATTCTTTGTCAGCGTTTTAGTGAAAAATGTCGGTCTCTGTATCCCACTCATGGGAAAGCTTATAAACAGTTTTTTAGGGCCAGCAAAGATTTCTCCTTTTGTTTTATCTTTTTGTATATCACACATATAAATCCTTTTACCACTATCTACTTTCTAACTTTTATGGTTCATATAAACTGTCAGAATAGCAGAATCGTTTTTTCTGCCTTCTCAGTCAAGTCTACTATTTGCTGTATACTCTGATGTAAAGGACCTTATCTTGAATTTAATACAATCAAAGCTTTTTTCGAACTGAAAAATAAATAAATTCTCCAGAGGAAATTCCGAAAACTGAAATCATTTGAATCAATTAAATTTGAAATTGTAGAAACCTTGAATCCCTTTCTTGGTTTGAAATCAAAGTTGAAGATGAGAAAACCAGTGTATGGGAGCATGTCAAAGGATTTTGAAAATTATCTGGGGAGAGAGATTATGTGACGAAGCAAAACACAAAATGGTCTAAAGTTATTGTTATAATTGGATTGTATACCATTTAATCAGAGAAACCTGTTAATCTATTGTGAATAAGTGATGCATAAGCAGTGTTATACGTGAAAAATTGGTGTATGGCCAATGTTCTGTGTGAACCAATGAGCATTGGTAGTTGTTTTTTTCAGAGAGAAACCAGGTAGTTGTTATCTCTGAAACAACTACCTGGTTATCTCTGAAACAACTACCAATGAGCATTGGTAGTTGTTATCTCTGAAACCAGGTGACTGTAAGTGGCAAGCAACATTATTGATTAGCATATAACTGAAAAGTTTGGTTGAGACGGTTTACATTTTGAACATCCAAACTGCTATTTTTAAAGGAAGGATTTGTAGGGATTATAGAAATTACCAGAATCTAAGTTTTATGTAAATTTTAAAAATGCACCTTTTATAAAGGTTTCCGTGATATAAATTTGTGAGAGCGTTTTTTTTAAGGTGGAGTGGGGATGTAAGATATATATTTTATTAGTAGAAATTCAGGCAAGCATGTAGAATATTTAAACCGTTTGAACTGATTTTTGGACTGTATCCCGGGCAGAGCATAGATCAAGAATACTTTGCTAAAAGCCCCGCTTTAAAGGAAACCAGGCTGAATAAAGTTTGCTATTATTAGAACTTGATATATACAAATTGTTCTTAATGGTGGGTTTTCCAAAATGGAAACTAAACCGTTAAAAACCTCTAAAATTGTTATACTAGAGGACTCAGGTATGTAAAATAAAATGGGACAAACCAATTTGTCCAAGTCATTAGTTGGAATATCAATGGGATGCTCTTCCATGCTTACAGTTGCCTTAATAACTAGAACTCCTACGTATTTATTTGCAAGCCCGGAACAGAGGAACAGACGGTGAAGAGAACAGAGGGTGAAGAGAAGCCGGCCCTGCTTTTCCAGCTGATCCAAATGATCCTAAAGGTCCATACGCTCAGCTTCCTATCCGGAGTGTGTGAGCCACAAACAACTTTGTGTGCCAATATAATTGCAATGTCTTGAAAATTTGTGAGTCACGAGGGTGACTGGTGCCCAAATCAAGAATAAATTACGTTATATGTGTGCTAATGTTCTATCCCCGGAGAGAAGCTCTCTTAGATTTTACTTTTGTCTTCAGCAATTTGAGTTTAATTTGGAATGCAAAAGAAATAGTTTGATGAAAAGTGTTATGAAATCAGCTCACAAAAAGATAGAAAAGAGAGATAAATGCTTTAGAATTCAGCCTCTTCAAGGAAGCAACTTCTTTTACATTACACAAATGACAATACCTCATTTCTATGTATAGGAGTCTAAAGGGTCATAATATAATCAGAGCCGACATAACAATAATAATATAAAGACAACAATAACAATAATGGGCTTCTATGTGGCACAATAATAACAATATGTGTATTACATGGGTACAACAATATAATAAGGAGTTTGCACTAATAATAATAAGGAGTTACACTAGTAGTATAGGGACCTAACACGCCCTCTCCTTCAAAAAGTGTTGTCCTCAACGCTTCTGGATGTTTTTGTATAAAATTATCATCATTCCATGTGTAATCTTCAGTGGGTAAGTTCTTCCACTTGATGAGATACTCTGAAATTGATCGATTTTGTAGCTATCAACTTCTCGGTTCTGTGAATGCTTCAGGTTTCAATACGATTTTTTCTTCTTTGTCAAGTTCTGGCAATATTGTTGAAATTAAGATCTTCGGCAGCTTTTGAATGAGTTCCCACCTTGCTTCGTCATTCTTCCATTCATCTCTTGGTTTGTTTATCAAATTTGGTTGGATAATAGAAATAGCATAAAACAATGCTTTCACATCTTCATCATTTCTTAAGAGTGCATCCGCAACAACATTTTGCTTTCCTTTTTTGTAGATGATTTCATAGTCATAACCCAACATATTTGTGACCCATTTTTCCTGTTCTTCTAAAGATAATATTTGTTCTAAAAAGTATTTAAGACTATTATGATCCATTTTTACCTTGAAGTGTCTTCCCATTAGGCAAGGTCGTAATTTCTTAAGTTCATGTAGTATTGCCAACATTTCATTTTCATAAATAGTTTGTTTGAGATGTAGCCGTAAAAATAACAAATCACCTACATCAAAACTTCTTTCACTGCGATGTTGATATGCTTGTTGTTTCATCCGATTCTGCACCAAAGTAGCGTTATCCTTTAAAAGTTGAAGAACTTGTTGTTGATGCTCGATATGATCTTTCACTGTTTGAATCTTTTTCTTCTTGATAAGTCCTTTTATCTTCAAAGTTTGAGGAGTGGTAATTTCTTCCAATGCATTACAAGATATGGTCGGATTCATTTCTTGATGCTTGATGTGATCTTTCACTTCTTGAACATTTTTCTTCTTGATATGTACTTCTATCTTGATAATTTGAGGATTGGTAATTCCGGCCAATGCATTACAAGATATGGTCGGATTCATTTCTTTTTCCTCGATGTGATCTTTCACTTCTTGAACCTTTTTCTTCTTGATATGTCCTTCTATCTTGAGAGTTTGAGGAGTGGTAATTCTTGTCAATGTTTTACAAGATATGGTCGAATTCATTTCTTTTTTCTCTGTGGTTGGTTCCTGGGGTATATCCTCTTTTTTTGACGTTCTTTTATTATTTTCTTTCTCCTCTTCACAATCAATGTAAAATAATTTCTTCTCGGCACACTTATGACCTCTAATATATTCATTATCACAATTGTAACAAAATCCTTTTGCTCCTTTTTTTTCCAATTGTTGTGGTGTCAACCTTGTAGGTTCTGGAAAGCTGGGAGAAACAACACTTCCATCTTTATAGTTGTGAGGGGGTAGACTTCCTTGTTGCCATAATTTTGCTTTCCACTTTTCTTTCCAACTTGAATGCATTGTTCAATGAATCAGGTTCCCAAAGGCAAACTTCATGTTGAATGTTATCCTTTAAAGTTCCTATGGAGACATCAATCCTCTACTTCTCTGGAATATCATTTTCCCTTATATTCAATTTTTGAAAGTCCTCAATGTGCTTTGTCATTGAACACTTTTGTTTGAAATTTATCAATTGGCTAAAGGAGGTGTTTCTCTTTGTATCCTCATAATGTGCCATCATTTCCTCCGTGAAAATTGACCACGTAACCAAGTGGTTTACGAGAAAAAAGCCCTTTACACCATAAAAATTGATCTGGTTCTAAATATGAAGATGCAATACGTATCTTTTGTAACAGTTTCACTTCATGTAGGTCAAAATATTGCTTCATCTGTAGTATCCAATTTACCGAATACTTGCCATCAAACTTCTTCATATCGTCTTTTCTTGATTTTAGGAGCTCGATCTTGAAACGATTGTAACTCTGTAATTTTAGATCTCCAAGTTCTGAAATTGCGTCCTGCAGTAGCCCTCTGCGTTCTCTTTCTAACCCCGCAAGTCTGATCAAGATTGGATTCTGCAAGGAAGAGTTATGTCAAATCTCCCACGATGACCTGATTATAGACTGGTTCAGTAGAGCGCACGTGTACGAAGTGCCACGTGTCACTGTTTCAACCTTAGGATCTGAAAAATATACACAAAAAACTACAGTTCGTCCTCTTTCTATAACTTCTTACGAAATGTCAATCTGATGCTCAAAGAGAAAGTTATGATGATTTTCCCAAGGTCACATGTTTACAATGTAATTCGGGAGTCTGAAAAAACCCTAACTTCCTCATATTATATCTCCTAAAATATAGCGAGACAAGATCTGAAATTCGAACCCAAGCTTCACCAAGATTTTAGTATAAATGGGTTTTAATTTCAACGTCTAAACCTTTGTAGAAAAAATATTATAGTGAAAATTCCACGATGACCTGTTTGAGATGAAATTTTGGAGCTTGCAAAAACCCTAACTTCCTCAAATAATATCTTCGAAAATATAGTGAGACAAGATCTGAAATTCGGATCTGAGGTTCAGATCGATTTCTTCTCAAATGGGTTTTTTCTAGTTTCTGAAACTTAGTAGTGAAAAAGTTATAGCGGAAATGCCACGCTGACATGTTTGGAGCAGCGAAACCCTAGAATCCAAAGCTCTGATACCAAATCTTATGAAACCAACTCACAAAAAGTTAGAAAAGAGAGATAAATGCCTTAGAATTCAGCCTCTTCGAGGGGGCAACCTCCTTTACATTACACAAATGAACAATTCTTGGATGATACAAATGACAAGACCTCCTTTCTATAAATAGGAGTCTAAGGGGTCATAATATAATCAAAGCCGACATAACAATAATAATGTAAGGACACAACAATAACAATAGTGGGCTTATATGGGGCACAATAATAACAATATGGGTACTACATGGGCACAACAATATAATAAGGGGGTTGCACTAATAATAGTAAGGGGTTACACTAGTAGTATAGGGACTTAACATGCCCCTCTCCTTTAAAAAGTGGTGTCCTCAACGCTTGAGTAGTTCTGGATGCGTCTGTATAAAATTATCATCCTTCCATATGTAATCTTCAGTGGGTAAGTTCTTCCACTTGATGAGATACTCTGAAATTGATCGATTTCGTAGTTGTCGACTTCTCGGTTTTGTGAATGCTTCAGGTTCGAATATGATTTTTCCTTCCTTGTCAAGTTCCAGCAATATTGTTGGAACTGAGATCTTCAACAACTTTTGAATGTGCTCCCACCCTGCTTCACCATTCTTCCATTCATCCCTTGGTTTGTTTATCAAATTTGGTTGGATAATAGAAATAGCATAAAACAATGCTTCCACATCCTCATCATTTCTTGAGAGTGCATCTGCAACAACATTTTGCTTCCCTTTTTTGTAGATGATTTCAAAGTCATAACCCAACATATTTTTTACCCATTTTTTCTGTTCTTTTAAAGATAATATTTGTTCTAAAAAGTATTTAAGACTATCATGATCCATTTTTACCTTGAAGTCTTCCCATTAGGTAAGGTCATCATTTCTTAAGTTCATGTAGTATTGCTAGCATTTCCTTCTCATAAATAGTTTGCTTGAGATGTAGCCGTAAAAATAATCAATCGCCTACATCAAAACTTTTTTCACTGTGATATGCATGTTGTTTCATTCGATTCTGTACCAAAGTGGCATTATCCTTTAAAAGTTGGAGAACTTGTTGATGCTCGATGTGATCTTTCACTGCTTGAATCTTTTTCTTCTTGATAAATCCTTCTATTTTAGAAGTTTGAGGAGTGGTAATTTCTTCCAATGCATTACAAGATATGGTCAGATTCATTTCTTGATGCTCGATGTGATGTTTCACTTCTTGAACATTTTTCTTCTTGATATGTCCTTCTATCTTGAGAGTTTGAGGGGTTGTAATTTCTTCCAATGCATTATATGATATTGTCGGATTCATTTCTTGATGCTTGATGTGATCTTTCACTCCTTAAACATTTTTCATCTTGATAGTTTGAGGAATGGTAATTCCGGCCAATGCATTACAAGATATGGTCGGATTCATTTCTTCTTTCTCGATGTGATCTTTCACTTCCTGAACCTTTTTCTTCTTGATATGTCATTTTATCTTGAGAGTTTGAGGAGTGGTAATTATTGCCAATGCTTTACAAGATATGGTCGGATTCATTTCTTCTTTCTCTGGGGTTGGTTCTTGGTGTATATCCTCTTCTTTTGACGTTTCTTGATCATTTTCTTCCTCCTCTTCACAATCAATGTAAAATAATTTCTTCTCAACACACTTATGACATTTAATGTGTTTGTTATCACAATTGTAACAAAACTTTTTTGCTCTTTTTTCTTCCAATTGTTGTGGTGCCAACCTTGTAGGTTCTGGAAGGCTGGGAGAAACAACACTTCCATCTTTATAGTTGTGAGGGATAGACTTCCTTGTTGCCATAATTTTTCTTTCCACTTTTCTTTCCAACCTAAATGCATTGCCCAATGAATCAGGTTCTCAAAGACGAACCTCATGTTGAATGTTATTCCTTAAAGTCCCTATGGAGACATCAATCCTCTGTTTCTTTGGAATATCATTTTCCCTTATATTTAATTTTTGAAAGTCCTCAATGTGCTCTGCCATTGAACACTTTTGTTTGAGATTTATCAATTGGCTAAAGAAAGTGTTTTTCTTTGTATCCTCATAATGTGCTATCATTTCCTCCGTGAAAATTGACTACGTAACAAGTGGTTTACGAGAACAAATCCCTTTATACCATAAAAATTGTTCTATTTCTAAATATGAAGACGCAATATGTGCCTTTTGTAACAGTTTCATTTCATGTAGGTCAAAATATTGCTCCATCTGTAGTATCCAATTTACCGGATCCTTGCCATCAAACTTCCTCATATCGTCTTTTTTTTATTTTAGGAGCTCGATCTTGAAATGACTGTAACTCTGTAATTTTAGATCTCCAAGTTCTGAAATTGTGTTCCGCAATAGCCCTTTGTGTTCTCTTTTTAACACTACAAGTCTGATCAAGATTGGATTCTGCACGAAATAACTATGTCAAATCTCCCACGGCGACCTGATTATAGACTGGTTCAGTAGAGCACGTATACAAAGTGCCATGTGTCACTGTTTCAACCTTAGGACCTGAAAAATATACACAAACAACTACAGTTCGTCCTCTTTTTGTAACTTCTTACGAAATGTCAATCTGATGCTCAGAGAGAAAGTTATGACGATTTTCCCAAGGTCACCTATTTACAATGTAATTCGGGAGTCTGAAAAAACCCTAACTTCCTCAGATTATATCTCCTAAAATATAGCGAGACAAGATCTGAAATTTGGACCCGAGCTTCATCAAGATTTCGGTTCAAATGGGTTTTAATTCAGAGTCTAAACCTTCGTAGAAGAAATATTATCGCGAAAATTCCACGATGACCTGTTTGAGATGAAATTTTGGAGCTTGCGAAAACCCTAAATTCCTCAGATCATATCTCCGAAAATATAGTGAGACAAGCTCTGAAATTCAAACCCGAGGTTCATACCGATTTCTTCTCAAATGGTTTTTTTTTAGCTTCTGAAACTTAGTAGCAAAAAAAGTTATAGTGGAAATGCCACGCTGACATGTTTGGGGTAGCGAAACCCTAGAATCCAAAGCTCTAATACCAAATGTTATGAAATCAGCTCATAAAAAGATAGAAAAGAGAGATAAATGCCTTAGAATTTAGCCTCTTCGAGGGGGAAACCTTCTTTACATTACACAAATGAACAATTCTTGGATGATACAAATGACAAAACCTCCTTTCTATATATAGGAGTCTAAGGGGCCATAATATAATCAAAGCCGACATAACAATAATAATGTAAGGGCACAACAATAACAATAGTGAGTTTCTATGGGGCACAATAATAAGAATATGGGTACTACATGGGCACAACAATATAATAAGGGGGTTGCACTAATAATAATAAGGGGTTACACTAGTAGTATAGGGACCTAACAAAAAGATTTAGCTATGTCCATGGCTTTTCGATTCTGCACGGGTCTGAAGAGTTGGAGGTCAACCCCTATGGCTTAGGCAAGGAGCCATTAAGAGGAATGAAAACCAGAAGCTCAAGACAAATAGATGATGAAGGGATGAACTAGTGTAAGGAACATATAGGGTGGACAAATAGGCAAGGAATTAACATTGAAATCCGTATCTTCTTGAAAAACCTATTTTTTTTAAGAGGAAATCAAGAACATCGAACAACACAAATGCTCCAGCGATAAAAGTTGTTATTTATAAACATCATTTCCACAATTACAACTTGAGTGGGTCTAATGGTTAAGAGCATGTGCTTCCTCCTATAAGGTCACAGGTTCAAAATCAGAGGGGTAGAGTATATATGCTTTCGTAGACTTAGCAGTGCAGAGGTGGGTCCCTTGTCCCACAAACAAGGGGGTTTCATACACCAATTTGGTGTCTGGCTTGGCCGTGACCTTAAAATTGGATAATAATAATAATAATAAAGTACAAGGGCCCTAATTCGAAGGATTTGGCGTCATTGCAACTAAGAATCGTTATAGGCATAGGCCTTTAGATGGCAGGAGGAAACACGTGTCTATGTGCCGACAAATGCCATCTCATACTCTTGCACTTGAATATTCCGCTCCTTTATTCATTTTTTAGAGGTTTAAACCTTAGGGCTGATTTAAAATACTTAATTGCATAGTGAATTTGAACCACCATGCAGCTCAGTACTTCAATGCCAAGAAATTATAGCTCAATTTTTCATGTATATAGTAGATCTCAAATAAATTTATCACAACAAAATTTATAGCATTGAACATGTCGCAGTTATCTTCAATAGATGTATTAAAATTTCTTAATGGTTTCAACCCTATGTTATGTTGAATCCACATCAAACCACAAGTGTTGGAAGTTACCTATTAAAAAAGACAACAATGCAGGCTGAAATTCAACTTTGTGAGTGCACGATGATTCGGCAAACAAAAGACTTTATTAACATATAATAGATGAAATACATGCACATACTTAAGCATATCACAAGTTGCTACAATATCAAGCTCTAACTAGAGATACCTTGAGACCTTAGCCACCAACTCCTCCTAACTAGGAATCACTTCTAGCAATAGTTGGTCTCTCCACGAAGAATGCTCAACAAGTTAGCATCATTATTGACAAGTCCTTAGCCCAAGAAAAATGCCTCCCTCTCTTCTCCTTCTCATGCATAACAAGTAGCATTAGGGCTTCCAAAACCTTAGTCTTCTTCTCCAACAAGAGCTACAAGAACAATTCTATCTTTATCCCTCTAGGATTTATGACAAACCATAGCTTCTTTGCATTCTTAGGGTGAAACCCTCACCTTAGAATATCCCTCGAATTGTCCAATAACTCGTGCACCAAGACAAAGATAATACAAAGGAGTACACAAGAGAGAGGAAATAGTGTGCTCCACTCCTCACATCTCTAATGCAAATGTGTGATGAATGAATGTACTTTCTCTTTTTTCTATTTATATGAGGGGTAAGGGAGGTTAATAATATAAAGTGGTCTTAAACCACTACAAGCAACCTATCCACAAGAAGATAACCTCACATGTGATGCCAATCTCCAAGATGAAGACATCCATCCCACAAGGTTCTATGTCATGAATATTTAACAAGAATATATAATGCTCCACCTCCACAAGCCTCCAAAGCTCCATGCAAGAAACCAAGTGTCCTCATACCATGTAAGTGTCAACACCCTCCTCCAAGATACCCATTGATCCACCTCCAAGCAAGCGACCCACTCTCCATATGTGCATCATGAAGAATGACATTAGTTGTCTAGGTCTTCAATTTTTAAGGAAAATAATGACACGTAAGAATCCACACAAGTTTTAGCAATCAATGAGCAAGTCACCTCACACGTGTTAGTCTCTGTAGCACCAGAGGTGTTCTAGTCTTGAAACTTTGTGGAGAGGCTAAAACATAGAAGTTCTCCATAACCCAAAAATCATTTCTAGAAATTCCACCTTGATCCGTAAACTGTCGTGGATATTTCACTGGAGTCACAACATATCTGATAACAATATATTAAAATACTGAAATAATAATATATTAAAACACTGAAATTTTACACTGTTACATTTTATTAAACTTTAAGATCTGTGGATTTAACTGTAATTATTGCATGCATGCGAATATAAATTATGTAGAAAAATAGAGAATGACAAAATAGGCTCACACACACATGAGGCACAAGATATGCTCTCGGAAACCTTTTCGGGAGAAAAAGAAATAATGAAAAAATAATTTCTCCATAAAAGTAGAATTTGGATAGTATCTATTTTTAGATTTTGAATAATTTTTTGAGTTGGTAATTTTGTTAAAGAAGAATAAATTTTAATTAATTAAAAACAATTTTAAATTTGGTATCAAAAGCATATTATCATTATTAAAATTATAATGATAGGAATATGACTAACCAGAATAGCCATATAAATTAAATGGTCAATAAATTTTGAATCCATGATAGCTTTATTTTCTATTATTATTATTATTAAAGAACAATTTTTTTGGGTAGAAATCACATAGTAGAAATTTTTGCCAACGCTTTTCGAACCATTATTAAAGAACAATTTTTTTTGGTAGAAATCACATAGTAGAAATTTTCGCTGACGTTTTTTGAACCATCCAGTGTGGTTCATGGTCGACAAGATGAAGATCCAAATCATGGCAATAGCTTAAATAGGGATCAATGTAGAGATACTATAATGGCTACAATAAACGACTAGTTTACTAATAATATTATTTAATTAATAATATTAATTAATAGGAATAATTTATACTAATTAAATCAAGAACTATGCTAAAAAAATTAAAAAATTAAAAGAATTAAACAAACAAAGACAAACATCAATGAAGTAAAAAAGATTATTAATTATCAACCACCATAAACGACTAACTAAGAAAATATTATTTATTTAAATAATTTTGTTAAATACTAGGAACCAACTCTAATAATTAAGATTATGTCCGATTTCAAATTAAAATAGAAAAAATAACCAAGTCAAGCATTAACAAAGGAGCTCAGTCAAAAAAGACAAAGGAGTCAATATCCTAGGAGGTAAGACCTTATAAGAAACTAACAATAAACTAAATAAAAATAAACTAAATGAAAATAAAAAATAAATAAAATTCAACAAAAGATAATCAAAGTAAGAGAGACTAAAGTATTAAGGCAATACAATCAAATTAAAGACAAACCAAAAAATATAAATATATAATGGGTCCAAGAACAAGACGATACAAAAATTTCTAAAAAACTTAAGAAGAAACAAAAGCCCACAAAAGACAAGAAGAAACTTAAAAAACCTAAAAACAATTAGGAGGACATGACAGGGACCCAACTTCTGCTAATATTCCAACCATCGTCTCTATTCAAATTGGTGGAACTTTTTTCGATTTCTAAGGCCTCCCTAAATTTTCGATGATGGAAATGACTAATCCTAGCAATGACTTGGGCCTCCTCAATGCAGATGTGATGTTTGGTTTTATCTGCATGTTCAACCAAAGCAGAGGAGTGAGTCCTGTAATGCCTGATGTCGTCAGTGTGGTCACAAATTTGGGTCCTGCCATGCCTGATGTTAGCGGCGTGCTCACGAATCATTTGAATAGAGACGAAGGTTGGAATAATAGCAGAAGTTGGGTCCCTGCCCTGTCCTCCTAATTGTTTTTAGATTTTTTAAGTTTCTTCTTGTCTTTTCTTTTGTGGGCTTTTGTTTCTTCTAAGTTTTTAAAAATTTATGTATCGTCTTGTTCTTGGACCCATTTTATATTTATATTTTTTGGTTTGTCTTTAATTTGATTGTATTGCCTTAATACTTTAGTTTCTCTTACTTTGATTATCTTTTTGTTGAATTTTATTTATTTGATTTCTATTTAGTTTATTGTTAGTTGCTTATAAGGTCTTACCTCCTAGGATATTGACTCCTCTACCTTTTTTTTACCTTAGTTAATGTTTGACTTGGTTATTTTTTCTATTTTAATTTGAAACTCATCCTAATCTTAATTATTAGAGTTGGTTCCTGGTATTTAACGATATTATTTAAATAAATAATATTTTCTTAGTTAGCCGTTTATGGTGGTTGATAATTAATAAAAAAAATATTTCATTGATATTTGACTTTGTTTGTTTAATTCTTTTTATTCTTAAAAAAAATTTTTAACATAGTTCTTGATTTAATTAGTATAAATTATTCCTATTAATTAATATTATTAATTAAATAATATTATTAGTAAACTAGTCGTTTATTATAGTCGTTATAGTATCTCTACATCGATCCCTATTTAAGCTATTGTCATGACGATGGACCACACTAGATGGTTCGAAACGCGTGGGCAAAAATTTCTACTATGTGATTTCTACCAAAAAAAATTGCTCTGTAATCAATATGGATCACAAAACCTTGAATTCAGAAATTATTATTATTATTATTAATTCCAAAAAAATTAATATTTTTTTGAACCATGACGAGTATTGTATTAAATCAAAATTTGTGCCGTGGTTTGTACAACAAGTGAGTGCAATGAAAATTCTTCAAGTTATTATTATTATTAATTCCGAAAAAAAAAAAAATATATATATATATATATATATATATATATATATATATTTGAACCATGATGAGTATTGTTTTAAATCAAAATTTGTGCCCAGATCATGGTTTGTACAACAAGTGAATGCAATGAAAATTCTTCAAGACCAACTATACGTATAACATCACAACAGTGTTTATTTTCAATATCTATTAGTCATTTTGTTATCCTAAAAGACATAGGGTCTTTAGAGGTGTAAATTCTCCAAAAGGCTAGTTGATACAAACAAAATTTACATTCAATATCAAACTCATTGCTAAGGAATAGTTGCGATGGAAGGAATATCATTTCTCATTAGGACTCCTGCGTCCAATTTTACACCTTTATTGGCGAGATCATCTGCAACATAATTGTTCATTCTCAACACATGAAAGAAGCTAATAGTAGAGAAGGCTACTTTCATATTTTTAATTCGATCAATAATGCTTCACAACTTGCAATCCTTAGGTAAAGATCCATGAAGAAAGTGATGGATAACCAGCTACAAATCTCCCAACACCACCAAATCTTCGATGTTTTCTTCTTTGGCTAGAAGGAGCCCTTGTAGTAATCAATATGCCTTTGCCGCATTATTTATGCAAATGCCTAACCCCCAATTATACTTAATTTCAATTTTTCCATCGAGGTTGAGAATAACCCCTCCTACTCCTCACCCCTGGATTATGCTTTGAAGCACCATCAAAACTCAACAAAAAGGATGTATGAGATTTCCTCAATTTTTTCATTTCATCTTGATCTAGCCTCAACTTCCACCATTCCATAGGTTTTAAGTGAGTTTACTTGCTCCTTGGAAAACCAGGAAGGAAGTTAAGAAGCCAGTCCTTTTCTTGGGAATCTGCATTTTCCATATCAATGGGGAGGGCAGAATTCTTCCAATATTCAACACATTGCACTTGAACTCTTAAGGCTACAGAGTGAGGGTGATACCACTTCTCGTTGAAAATGCTGTCAATTTGAACTATCCAAACCTTGCAACAGACAAATTTCGGGACCGCCAACTAGATTTGCTTGAAGGAGCTCTTTCCTTTGAATTTTCTAAGGTAGCAACCCTCCCATGAAGAGAAAAGAGAGGCAGGCTACTCACGCAATTGAATTATAGAGAATATAGAAGAAAGAACAAACTCCCACTTCACAAACAAAGGAACAACTGAGAAATATATGAGCAATTGTTTCTTCCTGTCTCAAGCATAAAGGATAGCATGAGGGGTTAGATTCTTCATTGTCATTATTTTACCATGTGTTAACAACCAACAAAAGGAGTTCAGTTTCAATTGATAGTTGGGATTCTAAACCCGTAACAAAACACAAGACTTTAGACGAAGTCCTACTTGAAACAATAAAACAGAGTAGCCTTCTCGAACCGTAAACTCTGAGTTTTGCCATACCTAGTCATCAACATAGGTCCAATTCATATGGGTGCATCTAGCCAACAATGACATCAATAGGCTAACTCAAGCCCAAATATGGTGTGAAATGCATCATAGGTCCCAACAAATCCATGAACAGGAGCTATCCCATTTTGAAATTTCTGATAGCTTGAATTTTCTTCCAAAATCAATCAATCTCTATTATTATTAATTCTAAAAAGAATTAATATTAATATTTATGTTAAACATACATTTAAAAAGACATGTAACAAGATTTTTAAATCACCACCATCCACCTAATAATTTTTGATAATTAAATTAAAAATTTTAAAGTCCTATTCCAAAATAAACATGCATAACAACATTATTGATAATTAAATTAAAATTTTAAAAGTCCTATTCCAAAATAGACATGTCTAACATCATAAAAAATTTTAAAGCCACATTTCAAAAGACACATGTCAATCCACATGATTAAAATTTACACAACCCAAATTCTTTATATTCATTGTTCAAAATTTTCATTTTTTTTTCCCTCCAATTTAACTCTTTTTTTACTAAATTGGTGTATGAGACCCCCTTGTTTGTAGGACAAGGGACACACCTCCATGATTTCACTGCTAAGTCTATGAAGGCATACATACTCTACCCCCTTTGGTTTTGAACATGCGACCTTAGGAGGAAACACATGCTCTTAACCATTAAGCCCATTCAAGTTGTATATAATGCTTTAGATGTGTAGTTTAAGGAGAGTTCAAATTTGCCCAAAAAACATTGGAAATTCTGGCAAGATTTTGATAAAATTCAATAGAAATTTTGAGAAATCTAGGTTATATTTATCAAATTTCAAGATTTTGGATGTTCCTAAAGTTTTTAATGGTGTTGAATGCAAAAAAACAAAAATGGCTAAATTCAAACCACTTTTTACCACGCTTCCATAAGCAACCCATCAAAATCAAATATTACAATACACAATATAATAATACCAAAAACATAGAAAACCCCGCAATATTATTCTTTATTAAAATATAAAATACTAAAATAAATTAACTTTAAAGAGAAAAATTCTTTTTTCAAAATATCCCTACATCAAACCAACTTAACTATTATTCCCAACACGATTTTTAAAAATAACCTCCAGCCAAACGAACTTAAGTATTATTTACAACACCATTCCTGATAAATTTGTAATTTTCTTGAGTATTCTTTTCCGAAAATATATGAAGATGAACCAGTGTTCTTACTCTCTTGATTCCTTAGATTGTTCAGCCTCGTCAATAAAATCAATCAATCCAATAAAATAAACCTAATAAATATTTACAACAAGATCCCTATTAATTTTTTTATTTTTTTAAACATCGTTTAAGAAATCTAAATTCCTTTACTTAATACCTTGCTCCTCTCTCTGAAACCAGTTTTGGAGTCTGAAACCTCCTTTTAACTAAGAGTTCCAACCGCGAATCGACTGTCAGTTGAAATCCGCTTTGGAGTCTGAAATCTCCTTGTAACGAAGAGCACCAACTGCGAACGAACAATAAGTTGCTACCACGAAAATTAGATAGGACAAGTTTGATTTCAGACCAAATTGCCAGCTCAGCCCTACAGCTGAATACACTGCTACGTGTCAAGGAAATAGTATCCACGGCTGAGCACGTATCCAGCGGGGCAAGAGCTAAGGAAATAGTATCCACGGCTGAGCACGTATCCAGGCGGGGCAAGAGCTAACAAGCCTGTCATAGGTCATTAAATGCCTGCTTAGCTGCAAGTTCGATAGCCCAATAACGTACGCGGGCGGTGATTAGATAAATAAAAAATAATGGTGGTGCGTTATCGGGCTATCGAGCTTGCAGCTAAGCGGGCATTTAATGCCCTATGGCAGGCTCGTTAGCTCTTCCCTCCAGGGAGGGTCTCTAAGGCGAGTACGTGTACCAATACCATAAGTGGAGACTCGTCAACGGATAAGAACTTCGAAATGGCATGTAATCTAATTTTTTGGTATTTTTTTGGAGTGGTATCGAGATTTTTTGGAGTTTAGGTTATTAGAATTTGATGGAAAATTTCGAGCTGAAATCTTGATTTGTGTTATTTAAACTAGTTTTTTTTACTGTATATATGGATTCAGCGTTATAAAAATTCTAGGGTATTTTTATTGTGCAGGGTTTACCTATTAATCTTGTGATTTCAATAAATTCTTGCGAAATTTTAAAAAAATTAAGTTGAAAAAATCCACTTAAAAAATTCTAAAACATCACACTAAAATAACTCTTTTTTGAAATGTTTTAGTTAAAATTTGCTAAAATTATATTATCCAATTCCAATTTAAAATATTATAATTAAAATATCTAGTGGTCTTGTCGTATGTTTTGAATTTTGTGTTTCTGAATTTAGTCATATAATTCGGAATATTCCATTTATGCAAAGTCAATATTCAAATTTATAATTTATACCAAATATTATATTTATATATATATATACTCACAAAAACTAAAGCATAAAAAGATAGAGTACGGTCAATCCAAATGTATAACAGTTACACTACGCGACGTAGATCGGTGAGAATGAGAATTACGCGCTTTGAAATGGTCGAATAATCTAGATGGTCAAATTTCGTTGGCAACGGCCATTCTTGACATAATACATATTTAGAAACGGTGAACGCTGACGCGGCAGTGGAGAAGAACAAATTACAACCAAGTACCAGATAACGGCAAACATGTTTAAGTTAATCTATCATTGCACTACTGAATCGGTCGGCGTCATAATTTTGAAATCGGCTATAAATATCATTATGCTAGAGTACGGTGGTGGATCAGTTGATATCTGCATTCTTACCTTGTGATTTGATACCCACATTTGAGGTGATCGCTGCTGTTTGTTTGTATTGGTCTAGTAACTGGATTCGGGTGCACCCATTTGGAAATCCGGAGGATTTCAAGCTTGGTTTGTTGCTCAGCGGTTTCCTTTGTCAGAGATCATGGCTGCCTCTGTTAAAAGGCTTGGGGGCGTCAATGGGATATCATTCTTAGAAAATAAGAGTGGAGAGAAGAAGAATTTGGGAGGCAGGAGGAATGTAACTGTGATGGCCTCTGTTGCTTTTCCTGGGATGAAAGAGCAGTATGAGACTCTGAGATTGAGCCCTGGGGCTTCTGAAAAAGATGTGAAGAGAGCCTACCGTTGCCTTGCGTTGCAGGTATGCAAGTACCCATTTGAAGCTATGTCTCTTACTTTCAAGATCAGATATTTTCAATAAATCTTCCATTTCTGAAGCAAATAGAAAAAGAGATATAGGGTTCAAATAGAAATTAAAAATGTCAGACTTCACACATTCTTGAGAATTTTTAAGAAAATTTGTCTGGCAATATCCCTGGTCATATAGAATGTCAGAAAACATTAATATTGCACTCATATTTTAATATTGCACTCATATGTTGATATAATCTGGTTACAGTATCATCCGGATGTTTGCAAAGGAGATGTGCGTGGGGTTCAATTTCACAAGATCAATCAGGCTTATGAGGTAAATTGCCTGCCTAAGAGTAATCTTTATCTATATGCATTTTCATTCTGTAATATGGGATTCTTATGCAGGCCCACGGTTTTCTGATTGTTGTTACTTTTGTGATAATGAGCAGACTTTAATGTCCAGTTTAGCAAAGGCAAAGCAGCAAAGCTATTCTGGTGATTACTCTGTGGAGGGCATGATGGGAATCAATAACGATTATTGGGACGAGTGGGAAGAATGGATGGGATGGGAAGGAGCTGGAACCCTTGATTATTCCTCTCATATTAACATTTATACCTGATGAAATTTCATCATAGACTGTGTAGGTGTCTATTGCCCGGCCTTGCAAACAGTGATGGCCTCTCCATTACCGATCCCATGTTGACTGTTATGGGCTATCTATAAAGTTCCTGTTATTGGCAGAAAAACAACTGTTTTAGAAAGCCCATAAAGCTTCTTCATTCATCTCCTGGAAATACAATATGTTCTTCTACCTGTATAGTTGATTTTATTTATCTTCCGTTGGTTTCCACAACACAAAGGACTTACTGATCCAGATGAAGCAACATCTTTCTGAGTTGTCTCTGTTTTAGTAAGTCAAAGCTTCTTCATTCATCTCCTGGAAATACAATATGTTCTTCTACCTGTATAGTTGATTTTATTTATCTTCCGTTGGTTTCCACAACACAAAGGACTTACTGGTCCAGATGAAGCAACATCTTTCTGAGTTGTCTCTGTTTTAGTAAGTCATTTGATTTGGACATGGGTCCTGATTATTAGACTACCTGTACATATGCTCTGTTCATTTATACTCTCAACTACTTGTACATACCTGCGGGATATCTTTCTGGACCATGTGATTATTATGGGGATCTGCTCTTCATTAAAGAGCTCCTAACTATTCTTCCTGCAATTTGTAATGACATTCATTTAATGGAAACCATTATTTTGATTAAGAGATCTTTGATCATTGAGATGAAATGCTGCCGTTTCATTACATAATGCAAAATTTCTACATATTTGATCCTTCAGACATAATGAAGCCGTTTCATTCCATAATGAATTTTTCTATTGTATATCATCCTGAACAAGGCATTATTCTTGGCTGTAACTATAGGCAATCCCTGCCTGTATTTGCAGGATTCAAATGTTGTTAAGTTTTACCATTAATGTTGATTTTATATGTTTCATCTGGGACTGAGATATACTCAATCAATTAGTTTTGAGCATTTGCTTTCTAGATTGTTACCGTGACAAATCTAGGGTAATCCCTGACAAATTATGCTTGGGGCTATAATTGTGGAGCCATCGAGTGCAGAATTGATGCGTAGATCCTGTAGCAAGAGAGATCTGAACTATGCAACACTGGCAAAGTTAATGAGGGCGATTGAAGCAGGCAAAGTGTCCAGGTTACAGATGTAGCGGCGAAGAGTGGCCAACAATGGGGTGGCACTAAAACTACTTATGTGATAGATACGGAAGAAGAAACTTATCACAATTTCGAAAGTATTCATATTTGCCTTATAAAATGTAAATTCTTCTGATTCCTTTTTCAAGAAAACAGTCGGAATTTAAAGATTGTGTTTCTTTGTTTACATTAATGATAAAAGATCCAAACGATCTGAATTTTGTTCCAGGATGGGACAGTCTCTTTGTATGTATTCAGAACTTTATATTCTCTTAATATAATCCATGATGATTTTCTTTTTGAAAAAAAAAAAAAAAATTCACTGAAGGCTGGTTCTTTTTCAGGGTTTGAGTGAAAATTGTCGCTGCGTAAGTATCCTACTTATGGAAAAGGGTATAAACAGTTTTGGGGCAGCAAAGATTGCTCCAGAGAAAATTCCAAGAAACTGAAATCATTTTAATTGAATTTGAAATTGTAGAAACCTTGAACCCCTTTCTTGGTTTGAAATCAAAGTTGAAGATGATTGGTGTGAGTAGAAGGAAAACGAGTGTATGGGAGTATGGGAGTGTAGAAGGAAAAATATCTGGAGTCACAGATTATGTGAGGAAGCAAAACACAAAGATGGTCTAAAACTATTGTTAGAATTGGATATCAAGGAAACCTGTTAACCTATTGCGAATGAGTGATGCATAAGCAGTGTTATGTGGGGGCAATTGGTGTGTGACCAATGTTCTGTGTGAACTGGCGATCATTCGGAGTGGTTATCTGGAGACACAGATTAGCGTATACCTGAAAATTTTGGTTGAGACTATTTCCATTTTTGGAAAGCCAAATTGTAAAATGCCCTTAAGGAAGGATGTGTAGGGGTTGCAGAAATTTCCAGAATCAAATTCTTGATGTAAATTTTTAAAAATTCACCTTATATTAAAGGTTTCTAATTTTTTTGAGAGCGCTCTTTCTTCTTTTTAAACCCCTTAAAGGTGGGGTGGGGATGTAAGATATATATTTTATTTGTAGAAATTCAGACAAGTAAATAAAACATTTAAAATATTTGCAATGTTTTGCCTCTTAAAATGCTTGAAATTGAAAGTTTGAATTGTATCTTGGACCGAGCATAGATTAGTAAGTGCTAAAAGCTTGCTTTGAGGGCCAGAGAAATACATATTGTTTTGAATGGTGGGTTTGCCAAAATGGAATCTAAAACCATTATACTTGAGGACTTAAGTATGTAAAACAAAATGAGAGACACAGTCTGAAAGGCCAAGCATGAAACATAAAACTAAGAATTTGGAGAACCAATTTGGTTGAGTCATTAGTTGAGATATTAATGGGATGCTCTTGCTTCAATAACTAGAACTCCTCCATATTTTTTTGCAAGTCAGGGACAGAGGGTGAGGAGAAGCCGACCTTGCTTTTCCAACTGATCCAAACAAAGGTCCATATGCTCAACTTTCTATCTAGAGAGAGTGTGAGCCACAAAGAACTTGATGTGGCAATATAATTCCAATGTCTTGAAAATTTTGTGTCACAGGTGCCCAAATTGAGGATAAATTATGTCATGTGTGCTAATGTTCTTTGCCCGGAGAGAAGCTCTCTTAGAATTTACTTTTGCCTCCAACAACTTGAGTTTCTTTTGGGATGCCAAAGAAACAACTTATGAAAAGATTTAGCTATCTCCATGGCTTTTCAATTCTACACGAGTTTTACGAGTTGGAGATCAACCCCTATGGCCTAGGCAAAGAGCCATTAAGAAGAAGGAAAATAAATTGAAGACAGATAGATGATGGAGGAAGGGATGAACTAGTGTAAGGAGTAGATAGGGTTGAAGAGCAGGTAAGGAATTAACATTGAAATCCATATTCACTAGAGGAAATCAAGAACACTAGATAGCCCACATGCTCCATTGATAAATGTTGCCAGTTCTAAACATCAATGCCACAGGTACAAGGGCCATGATTCAAAGGACTTGATGTCATTGAAGTTGTAGGGTCGTTGTAGGTATATGCCTTTAGATGGCAGGAGGTGACACATGTATGTGGGTCGATGAATGCCATCTCATACTCCTGCACTTGAATTGTCTGCTCGTTGGAAATTTTTGAGAGGTTTTAACCTTAGGGTTGATTTAAAATATTTAATTGCAACAGTGAATCCTAATCACCATGCAGTTCAAGAGAAAAGATTGTACTTCAATGTCAAGAAGTCACAACTCAATTTTTCATGCATATAATAGATATGAAATAATTTTATTACAACAAAGTTCATAGCATTGAACATGTCGCACTTATCTTCAAGATATATGTTAAAATCTCTTAACAGTTTAAGCCCTATGTTATGTTGAATCCACATGAACTACAAGTGTTGTAAGTTACCTAGTCAAAAAGACAACAATACAAGTTGAAAATCAAATTTGACAGTACACAACAATTAGGCAATCAAAACACTTCATTAATATATAATAGATGAAGTACATGCACATACTTAGCATATCACAAGTTGGTACAATATCAAGTTCTCCAAGTATAGCTATGGATACCTTGAAACCCTAGCCACCAACTCCTCCCAACTATGAATCACTTCTAACATGAGTTGGCCAATCCACCAAGAATTCTCAACAAGCTAGCATCATCTTTGGCAAGTCCTTCTTCGCCCAAGCAAAGTGCCTCCCTCTCTTCTTCTCGCACATAATAAGTAGCTCTAGGGCTTCTAAAAACCTAGTCTTCTTCTCCAACAAGAGCTACAAGAACAATTCTATCTTTATCCCTCTATGATTTATTAAAAACCATAGCATCTTTGCATTTTTATGGTGAAACCCTCACCTTAGAATATCCCTTGAACTCCCCAAGAACTCTTGTGCAAAAAGAAAAAGGGAGATAATACAAAGAGGATACACAAGAGAGAGGAAATAGTGCACTCCACTCCTCACATCTCTAAAGCAAATGTGTGATGAATGAATGTATGAATGAACTCTCTCCTTTTTCTATTTATGCGGGGTAAGGGAGGTCAATAATATAAAGTGGTCTTAACCCATTATAAGCAAACTATCCATAAGATGATAGCCCCACATGTGATGCACGCCTCTAAGAGTGACACATGCCAATTTCCAAGGTGAAGACATCTAACTAGCAAGGATCCAAGGCACGAATCTTTAACAAGAAGGTATAATGCTCCACCTCCACAAGTCTCCAAAACTCCAACGCTCCTCCTAGGTCATGTGCTCTTCTGAGTCCACAACACCAACATGCCTTCAACCTAAGTTTCCTTAACTCAAGCATAAATTTCCATGCAAGAAACTAAGCATCCTTGTTCCATTTAAATGTCAACACCCTCCTCCAAGATACTCATTGCTCCACCTCCAAGTAAGTGACCTACTCTCCATGTGTGCATCATGAAGAATGACACGAGTTGTCTAGGTCTCCAATGTTTTGAGGAAAAGAATGACACATACGCGTCCACACAAGGATTAGCAATCAATGAGCAAGCCATCTCACACATGTGTGTCCATCTCGGAACAACCAAGGATCATCCATACACTATGCACCCACATTACAAGTAGCAACCCCAATCATGGTGCAAACACTTTTGGAGTAACCCAAAAAGCTAACATTCCCTCTTTACATGCAAATTCTTTTTACCAACACCAATCTTTGCCCTCGACATCTCAAACTTTCCTTTCACTAAAGGCTTTGTTGGAATCTTAGTAACTTGCAACTTTGTAGGAATATAATAAATGGATACAACACCCTTTTATGACCTATCTCTCCGGAAATGATGTATATATCAATGTGCTTGGAGTGGCCATGAAACACAAGATTCTCAAAGAGTTTTATACAAATCTAATTATCGCAGTACATATTTGTTAACTTTGATTTCATATCTCCAATCTCAAGCACCAATTTGCAATTTCATACTACCTCAAAACTCACTAAACATGTTACTATATACATGCAACTCCTACCTACTTCCTACCAAATCAGGATATAAACCCTTATCCCAAGCTTAAACAGAATTTGAATGTCCTTTTACAAGAATCGACACCTCCAACCCAATTCAAATCACAAAATCCATAGAGTAATAGTTTATCATCTCCTATCTATCTAATTCCATAATGAACTATGCCTCTCAAATGCATAAATACATGCTTCACAACCACCCAATGTGTCTGCCGTGGAGCAACCATATATTGACTTGGTGTGTTTACAACATAGAAAATATCCACCTTGATATTCACAAGATACATCAAGGATCCTCTCATATGCTTGTACAATGAACAATGAACCAAATCAACATCATCATCAAAAGTGAGCTTCAAATTATTTATATCATGGGTGTGGCCAAGGTTTTTCAATGTTGCATCTAGATTCTCTCCAAAAACTCTAATGTGTACTTCCCTTGCCCACAAAAACCTCTCCTAAACCATACCAAGCCTTCACCCCTAGAAAATAATCTGGTAGACCGATATCCTTCATTTCAAATTCACTTGACAACTTGTCCTTGCACCACATAATGACCTTCTGTGAACCATTAGTAATGATTAAGTCTTCTACATAAAGAAACTAAGACAACCAAATCAACATTACATACAAATAACAAAGTTTTGGATCAACAATAGTTTTGGTGAAAACCTAGTTCAATAGTAACTCACAAATCCTCAAGTACCAAGTTCATGGTAGTTTCTTCAACCCATAAAGGGATTTCTTCACCCTTAAAGCATGGGTGTCATGCCCATGCACCTCAAATCCTCTAGGCTAATTTCATGAGGGATTTACCTTGTTGATAAATATATTACCATGTTCAGTCATAAAGGGGGTTTCTAAACTGTGAAAAATAGAGTCAATATATTGTACATATTAGGGTATGGGGGAATTATAGATATTGAGGGGTATAAAATGGAGCATTCGATAAAAATAGGGGTTATTTTTATTATAAATATGTATGGGGGGCGGTCAACGAAATAATTTTGGAAGTTTTTTATCAATAGCTAGTGAGATCAGGGGTATTCTTTAATATCCCGTGAACAAGAGTGCTATGACACAAGTTGACTAAGTGGAGACCTTATGGCTAATTCACATATACTTCCTCTTCAATCACACTATTTAAAAAGGTGGTCTTCACATCCATCCAATATAAGTGCCATCCAAAACATGATGCTTAAGAAACAATGGGTACAAATAGAAGTATATTTGGCAACTAGAACAAATGCCTCATCATAATCAAATCCCTCTCTCTGTGAGAACCAATTTGCCACAAGCCTTCCCTTGTATTTTCAATAATCCCATTTTCCACATGTTTGAATGTGTACAACCACTTGGATTCAATTATTGAATTCCCTTCTAGTCTTGGTACAATCTTCCAAACATCATTCTATAGGCTCCCACAATTCCTTCTTTTAATAGGCCTCCTTAAAGCTAGAAGGTTCATCTAACATTTCACTAGAATATACAAGTGTCATAGGATCAACAAGCAACTTATAGAGGCCACCCTCTCACACCTCTAACTAAACTCCTTAGACTTGCTAGACTACAATCACTAATAGTGCATTATTGTCCTTCAAATGTAACTCTACTTGTTTTCTCTTCAATATAATAAATTGAAAGAATATTTTTCAAACCAAGAATAAATCATCATTCAACTCAAATATATCATCTAATGACCTCCGAAAGGAAATGGAACTCAACTCTCTCATATGATAAATGGCATCATCACACAACTCTACACTCATACCTCCTCTTGATCATGAAGCCTATTTTAGAGTGTCCTATCACAAGTCATATGTCTTGATGCCCCAATGTCCCCATATCATCCAACACTTGACACACTATTGGAAGATAAGAAAACCATGGAGAAGGCAATCTCAAGATGGGATGATCCCTCAATCACTTATGCTATAATTCTTATACTTGCTACAACCTATCTTGTGACTTGGCCTTCCCTTCTTTCAAAACTCACTAGCATAATGTCCCATCTAGGGATACCTAAATATTTCACCTTTCTCAAGTCCTTCCTAGAATTCAACCTTCCTTCTTACCCTTTTCTAACCTTTCTACTTCCTTGGATTTGTCTTCTCAATGAAGACCACTTCTTTTACTTCTTCTTGTTCTGCTAAATAGGAATCCAACCAAATTTTTTCATGCACAAAGGTATCCCAAACCTTCCTAAAGGTAATGAATGTTTCACAAACATAGACACAATAGATAAAACACCTCTAAGAAGTAACAAGTCTATTCACAATAATGGATACCAAGTCCTTATCCTCCATTTCATCCCTATGGTAGCCCACTATATCTATGATCCTACCCAGATAATTCACCACTATATTTGTCTTGCTTATCTGAATGGTTGAAAGCTTGTTTTGCAAGAGAATGTATCAAGAAACCCAAGTTCTTTGAAATAAACCAAGCAAAGCATTAAACATCTTCTTACCAATTGTCGTGTCTACAATGTGAGGGATGAAGCGACCCATCATTAAATAAAGAATGATTCAATTTGCCTTGAGCTCACGCTTGATCTTCTCCTTGTTACGAGCAACCAACTTCTTGAGGTTAATTGGTGCTACTATCTATTTTTCAATACGCTCCCAGATCTTAGCTTCCTCCATATGCATGTGTCCCACGCACTACCTGCAACATAAGAAATTAAAATCACCATCCAACATGTCATACTCTCTAAATTTGACAATCATCATCCTACAAATTGTGAAGCATACCTCAAAAAATGAATCAATGAAAATGAAGTAGATTAACCCTTCGAGGGTTTCAACACATCTCCCATGTGCCCTAAGATTTCACATACAATCGACCTATAATAGGTCCAGTACCACTCCCAAGTAGAACAAACTTGAAATATCCAACTCTCTCTTCACCAAGAGAGCAATCTTAATTGAAAAAGCTCCAATATTGTATAGAAATTTCTAGAATTAGAGTTCTAATGCAAATGTAGAAATTTTAGTTCTTACTGGAGGTTTCTCGAATCTAAATCCCTATCAAGAGCTTTCAGCAGTAGAGCTGATCTACAATATTTAATTGTGCTAGTGAGCAACAACAAATACTTCACTTCAATTCATTACAAATCACTAAGTGTACTTCAATAGCAAAAAGTTATAACCCTTAAGACACATTTTTCATTCATATAACATATTTTAAATTACCTTAAGTATAGCAAAATTTATGGTGGTAAATTTGCTTCACAAATCTCTTAACAATCTTATCCCTATGTAATGTGAACAAGTGCTATAATCTACAAAATTGAGAAAAGAACACAAGTTGAAATTGTAATTTTACATTATTCAAATAAATTATATCTTTAAATGATAATTAGATTCAACGTCTTGGAAAACCAAACCAGTGTAAATAGATTGGGAAACCAAACCAGAGTAAATAGATTGAGGGTATTGGGAAACCATATTAGATGCTAATTATACAATCCTAAAAACTGAAATATGTAATTTCAACAATTGTTTTAAATTTCCAACCAAATTTTTCATTTTTCAAAATATAGTTTTGAATATATAAATAAATTAAATACCAAAAATAACCCTTTTGCATTAAGATTATATAATTTGATCAATTAATATTTTTGTATTTAAGCTTTTGTGATCCATAATGAATTAAATCTTTTCGTAGAAATCACAAATGCGAAATTTTTAAGTATGATTCATCATAAAAACAAAATTTTAATATTTATAATTTTATTAAAAAAAAATATTTCAAACTAAAATATAGATTAAACTAAAATATAAATTAAATTATTCAAATAATATTAGCTAATAATAAATTTCTTAAATAAAAATAATAAAGTAAAGTTACATTTTCAGAATTTGAAAACTAAATTATAATAACTTTTTCTATTAAAAAAAAATTATCCACGTTATCAACTTTTATTAAAATATAAAATATACTAAACGTGGTCAAAACTAACTAAAATGAGTAATATTAACTTTTATTAAAATATAAAATATACTAAACGTGGTCAAAACAAACTAAAAATAAGTAACCATAACAAAGTTAAGTAAAGTTACATTTTCAGAATTTGAAAACTAAATTATAATAAATTTTTCCATTATATAAAAAAAAAAAATAATAAATAAATAAATTATTCACGTTATTAACTTTTATTAAAATATCAAACATACTAAACGTGGTCAAAACTAACTAAAATAAATAACAAGGACAGAGTTAAGTAAAGTTACATTTTCAGAATTTGAAAACTAAATTATAATAACTTTTTCTATTAAAAAGAAAAAAATTATTCACGTTATTAACTTTTATTAAAATATCAAATATACTAAACGTAGTCAAAAGTAACTAAAATAAATAACAAGGACAGAGTTTCTTGCTCAAAATATTCATCTTACAAATAAACTTTACTATTATTTACGATACGAGCCGTGTTAATTTTCTAAAGTTTTTTTTTAAATATCTGCCAATCAGACCAAAACCAACTTAATTATTATTTACGACAACATCCATATTAAATATTTACTTATTAGCTTGCTCCTGTCTCTTAAACCGGTTCTGGAGTCTGAAATCTCCTTTGAATTAACCGTACCAACCTCGAATTGACTGTCAGTTGAAACCCGCTTTCTGTCAGTTGAAACCCGCTTTGGAGACTGATGTCTCCTTATAACAAAGAGTACCAACTGTAAGTTACTGCCAGGAAAATTAGATATGGCTCGTTCAATTCCCGCCCAAATTGCCAGCTCAGCCCTACAGCTGAACACACTGCTACGTGTCTACGAATTAGCATCCACATTCTTCAAAATAATCCATATTTGAGAAGAGGTGGAATGCTGACGCGGCAGTAGATAAGAACGAATTACAACAAAGTACCACATAATGGCAAATCATGTTTAAGTCGATATCATTGCGTGATTGAATCGGTCGGCGTCATAAGCTTGAAATCGATTATAAATATCCTTATTCTAGAGTACGGTGGTGGATAAGTTGACATCTGGATTCTTCCCTTGTGATTTGATACCCACACTTGAGGCAATCTCTGCTGTTTGTTTTGGTCTAGTAACTGGATTTGGGTGCACCCATTTGGGGGTCCGGAGGATAAGATCAGTTTTACAATTGCACTTCAAGCTCTGTTTGTCTGTCAGCGGTTTCTTTTGTCAGAGATCATGGCTGCCTCTGTTAAAAGGCTTGGGGTCGTCAAGGGGATATCATTCTTAGAAAGAAAGAGTGGAGAGAAGAAGAATTTGGGAGGCAGGAGGAATGTAATTGTGATGGCCTCTGTTGCTTTTCCTGGGATAAAAGAGCAGTATGAGACTCTGAGATTGAGCCCTGGGGCTTCTGAGAAAGATGTGAAGAGAGCCTACCGTCGCCTTGCGTTGCAGGTATGGAAGTACCCATTTGAAACTATTTCCCTTACTTTCAACTTCAGATATTTCCATTAAGTCTTCCATTTCTGAAGCAAATAGAAAAAGGCATACAGGTTAGAAATAGAAATTAAAAATGTAAAACTTCACACATTCTTGAAGTTTTTTAAGAAACTTTATGCCTGTCAATATTCCTGGTCATGTACAATGTCAAAAAACATAAAATAATATTCCACTCATATGTTGATATAATCTGGTTACAGTATCATCCAGATGTTTGCAAAGGAGATAACTGTGGGGTTCAATTTCACAAGATCAATGAAGCTTATGAGGTAACTTGCATGCCTAAGAGTAATCTTTATCTATATGCATTTTCATTCTGTAACATGGAATTCTCATGCATGGAATTCTCATGCAGGTCCAATGATTTTCTGTTATTTTTGTTATGATGAGCAGACTATAATGTCCAGTTTAGCAAGGGCAAAGCAGCAAAGCTATTCCGCTGATTACTATGCGGAGGGCATGATGGGAATCAAAAACGATTCTTGGGACGAGTGGGAAGAATGGATGGGATGGGAAGGAGCTGGAACCCTTGATTATTCCTCTCATATCAATATTTATGCCTGATGAAATCTTCATTATAGACTGTATAGGTGTCTGTTGGGTGGCCTTGCAAATAGTTATGGCCTCTCCATGACCGATCCCATGTTGACTGTTATGGGCTATCTATGAAGTTCTTGCTATTGGCAGCAAAACACTTGTCCTAGAAAGCCCATAAAGTTTCTTCATTCATCTACTGGAAATACATAATGCTCTTCCACTTGTATACTTGATTTTATTTCTCTGGCGTTGGCTCCCACAACACCAAGGACTTAATGATCCAGATGAAGCAACAACCTTTTTTAGATGTCTCTGTTTTAGTGAGTCATTTGATTTGCTGATTGATCCTGATTATTAGACTATTTGTACATATGCTCTGTTCATTTAATCTCTCAACTATTTGTACATAGCTGTGGGACCTCTCTCTGGACCATTTGTTATTGTGGGGATCTGCTCTTTAATAAAGAGCTCCTAACTATTCTTCCTGTAATTTGTAATGACATTCATTTAATGGAAACCATTATTTTGAGGAAGAGATCTTTGATCATTGAGATGAAACACTGTTGTTTCATTACATAATGTAAATTTCTACATATTAGATCCTTGAGACAAAATGAATCCGTTTCATTCCATGATGTACTTTTCTATGGTAGATCATCCTCAACAAAGCATTATGCTTGGCTGGAACTATTGCCAATCCCTGCCTTTATTTGCAGGATTCAAATGATGTTAAGTTTCAACATTAAACCTGATTTTATAGCTTTCATCTGGGACTGAAATACATTCATTCAATTAGTTCTGAGTCTTTTCTTTATAAATTGTTATTGTGACAAATCTAGGATAACCCCTGACAGATTATGCTTGGGATTGTAATTGTGTAGCCATCGAGTGGAGCATTGATGCCTAGATCCTGTAACAAGAGAGATATGAACTATGCAACACATGCAAAGTTAATGAGGGTGATTGAAGTAGGCAATGTGTATAGGTTATAGATGTAGCGACGAAGAGTGGTCAACAATGGGATGGCTCTGAGGAATTTCAAAAGTATTCATATTAGCCTTCTAGATGAGATTTAAAACCTTTTGATTCATGTTTCAGGAAAACAGTGGGAATTCATAGATTGCATTTTCTTGTTTACATCACTGATAAAAGATATGGTTTGTTTACATCAATGATAAAAGATATGGTTGTTGATTTAGTAATTATGGTGAATACGTGCATTGTTAAGGTATTTATTGTGAAAAGGTCCTACACTATTAAGACACCTTTTGTGAAAAGCTTATCAATTTGAATCCCATCGATGTGTTTTTAATAAATAAAAAAAGCAAAAGAAAATAAAATATCCAGTCAAAATCATTGAAGGCATGTTCATTTTTAGGGTTTTGAGTGAAAAATGTGGGTGTGTGTATCCCACTTATGGCAAAGGGTATAAACAGATTTTTAGGGCAGCAAAGATTGCTCCAGAAGAAATTCCAAGAAATGGAAATCACTTGAATTTGAAATTGTAGAAACCTTGAATCTCACTCTTGGTTTGAAACTAAAGTTGAAGGTGATTGGAATGAGTAGAAGGAAAACTAGTGTCATGTTCCCAATTAATAATTTTGTTAAGGAAAATTCTCAATTTTGCAATTTTGGTGAATAATAAGTATTTTTGTCAGATAAACTTAGGAAAATGGGTTATGAGGGCTCAATATAACTTTTGGAGATAAAAGAAGGCTAAACTTAGGAGAAAAGAAAAATTAAAGTGAAGATAAGTTGCGGAGGTTACCAAAATGGAAATTGAACAATGGGAAGAATCAAAGCATAGTATAAGAAAATCGACCCACGGTATGAGGGAGGGAAAGCAACAATAAAAGGAAGGCTAGAGTCTCATTTTGATCATTCTATTTGGCATTTCATTTCAGAATTTGAGAGTTTGCTTGAGTTCCTTAACTAAGTCAATCAATGCTGCTTAGCACAAGGAATTTTCAAGTCGAATTTCACCTTCAATTCGGAGAACTTTGAGTGTCTCCCTAATGAGGTAATTTGGGGAGTCCAATTCAAGATTTCCACAGAGCCTTATTGCAGGTATTCACTCAGTTTGCCACTCCTTGGGCATAGAGGGAGTTCGAGTTACTCATTGGAGGATCAACTATGGTGGGTTGGAGTTCCGGCTATTTTGTAGGTGTTGAGCAGTAGTGTTTTTCTAGGTATTGGAGTTGATTTTGGCTAGACGTTTGAGGAATAAATTTTAGTGGGATTTGGAGGAGTTTCCCTTTAGGGAAATTGTGCATTCTTGTAGCAGTTCGATTTTTGTAGCTCATTGGTAGAGATGAAGGGCTACATGTTGATTTTGGGGTTTCAATGACTGGTGGATTCAGCCCAAGAATTTTCTAGGTTTTTCTAGGTTTTGTGAGAGGAGTTCATGGTTAAAATTTCAGAATTTCTCAGGCGATATTCAAGCTTGAAATCTTCATTCTTATAGCAGGGCGAATTGTTGGTTTAGTTGGGAATTTTGCACTATTTGAGCATTTAAAGTCAACTGGAATTAGCTCAAAATATTTATGGGTTTTATTGTTTGGGGCGTGAGGAGCCTCTCTCTAATTTTTCAAAAAATTTGGAGCATTTTTTAGGGCTCATTTCATAGTTTTCCTCTAGCAGCAACAACAACAACAACAATTTTTGGGCAGAGCGTTTAGATAAATTGAGTCATTTCAGTAGGAGATTTCACTTAGTTTCTCACCTGGGTATTGCATGCTTGCAATAGCAAGCTCATGCCATATCTATTCACTCCATCATATTCAATTTCAACTTTAAAATCAATAAAATGGCTCAGTTTTATCGTTGTTATTCTATGGCTCTCTGACCTATTTCTATTTGTGTAAATTTGTGCCTACATGTGTGAAAATTCTTAGCTGCAATTTAGTGCATGTTTTGATATTCATTGTATTTTCTAGTTTGGAACATTACAGTGGTATCAGAGCATGTTCTTGGAAAACTGTTGGGTTTGAAGGACATATTATAACAAGGGAAAAATGCTTCCAAATCAAGAAGAACTCCTTGCCCAAAAATTTGAAAATTATGGCAAAACTTTTGCAAAGATGATAGAGCACATGGAAGCATGGGTGTCATCAATGGCAACAAATAAAAAAATGAATAGAAGATCCAAAGATGAAAAGGTAGCTAAGGACCAGGAAGTAAGGATTGAAAGTTAATACCATGACCAAACCTTCCAAGATGAATTGGAAAAAGTCACACCCGTTGAAAATGAAGCTATCACAAACTCACCCCAACAGGTTGGAACAAGAGTTTGGGATGAAGGAGAGTCAGAAATTGCTACAGAATGATTGTCATCACTTGGCGAGATTGTTGAGTTAGATGATGAATACGAAGAAACTAATGCAGCCACGATAGTTGATGATTCCCAAGAGGTGTGCAAAGATGATAACACATAGGTAGTCGATGGTGTAAACCCAGTCCCATCAGTTGATGAGGTAAATGTTGCTCACAAGCCTACTCATGCCTATAACTTGGAAGACCAATTGAAGATGAACGCAGATAGGATTAAGGTAGCCACAAGGCATTATGATGATACACTGGTATTGGTGAAAGATTATTGTTGGAGAAGTGCAATGGCACATGACAGTCTAGGAGGAGAGCCTTCACTTGCAGATTTTCTAACCCTCAAAAAGGCATTGGTAGAGATGAAATCTAACTATCTACACCTCCTTTCAGACAGAGATCACCTACTCATGTTTGTTATGTGGAAATTTCTAAATTTAACAAACCAGAAATCATACTGCAGTACACTGATTTGCATTACCTACTTGTGTTCTTCATTTTAACAAGTCATTTTCAAATATATTCAGAAAATATTAAAGCAAATACACTGCAGCCTACACCACTATACAATCAAGTACTAAAAAATAAATGAGACAACCACACAAAGGACACACTTATTTTTGGACTAAACATCCCCAGAAAACCCCACTGTGGGAAAACCAGTGCAGCAAATATGAGGGTTTTATTATTAAGCAGATTTTTTAATACAACTAGGGTGCCAAATTTGGCTCACCCAACAGAGAATAAAACCAGCAGAAGTACCTCTATCTGGAGATCTATATGTTGGCGGATCCAACAACTAGATGAACAAATCCCACAAGTGACTGCATTGTCCCTAGTGTTGTACAGCGAAGGTTGCTCCCACCTCCTCTAGGAGTTGCATAACCTCCTCTAGGAGTTGCGTCACCCTCCCAATGAGCCTTCCTACTCAGAAATTGACCTGCTGAATTAATGCCTGATATGCTTCACAGAAACCCCAATGTTTCCTCTATGTGATTGCGTCAGCCCTCCAGCATCTGTGTCACCCTTCTAGAGTTGCGTTGTCTCTCCCTGGTGTTGCACTGCCTCTCTGCTATGTATTCTTGACCTTGGATGAAAGTCTCGCTGCCGAACTGCCCCTCTTTGCACTAGAAACTTACTCCGAAATGCTCAGCAAATCACACCCCAGAATTTCGATCTAGCTCAAGTGTTGTTCTCTCTGTGTGTGTTCCCCAACTAACTCCAAACCTTCCTTTATACTTTTCAATTTGAGAAATCAACGGTCATGATCTAATCTCTAATCAATGGCTAAGATTAAATTAGATTTGATCCTCGTCTCTTAGAAGCTTCTCACCTATATTTTCATTAATACCCATTAATATTTTAATTTTCCTAAGTTCAGACTTAGGTACCCCAGTAAAAATATTAATTATTTTAATAAAATACAATCCAGGTGTAATCTCACCAAACGATTTCTAGGTCTTGGAGAACTCATGTGTTCTAGCCCCTCCACAAAATTTCGAAGCTAGAGCACATTTGATGCTACCCAAAAAACAACGCCCCCTCATAGAGAGGAATGTGCTCTAGCAATACTTCCCAGCAAAAGTATCACACTGATCCACAACATCGGTCCTTTGCGTTGTTGATGCTCGGCCTGTTGCCCTTCATCCACTGCGTTGTTGCAATGTTTACTGCTGCCACTATCACTGTTGCATCTGTACTACAACTCCCTCTCAATACGCTGCATCATACTACCCATAGCACTGCCACTGCTAACTGTTGCACTGCAACTCAGTTGTTGAGAAGTAAGCAACTGAAAAGCCACCCAAAAAGCTGACATGTTGGTCAGTCTGGATGCCCCTTGATGCTGAAGCTACATCTGCTGCTAATCTGTGTTAACCCTTTGATGTTATTGTGTTGTTTTTTTATTTGCTTTGTGCCTCCCACACTGCTACAACACTCCACTGCACTACTTCAGACTTTGGCACTCTAGCTATGCCACTATTACTCCATCATCCCTCACACCAACTGACTCCCGTCATTCTGCTACTGTCATTAAGGGCTCCCGTCATCGTATGTGATCCAAGAGTTTGGGCACCTCAAGGATCCTGCCCCATCTATAGCTCTTTTGAACTACAACTGTAAATCTCGCCACCTCCCTTCTAGAGATGTTGATGCCATCTCTGCCAAATGTCGAATGACAAACTGGTTCTCTTCTCCCTCTTTCACTGTTGCCCAAAAAAAACTCGCATCTAGATTTCTTTGGTGCTAGAAATTCTCTAAGGAACAAGCTCCCTCTGAATTTTGATTTCCTTCACGGAAATCCTTCTGCCAACCACTGTCGAACCACCTCTCTTTGATCTCTCTTTGCTACTGCTCAACACTGGATCGAGATTTCTTGGTAAGAAATCTTCTGAGGAATTGATTCCCTCTACTTTTCTCCTGCCCCACTAGGTTTTGTTCTGCACCAACAGAATCAACACCCCACCAGCAACTCCAGATAAAAGTTGCACCTCTAGCCACAACAACCGGGAAAACGAGACTCAACAGTCTTCGCGCTGGCCCACTAACCACTGCACTACCCTCTGCAGTAACAGTGTCACCCAATCAGGTTGACGCAAGCTCTGCGTGAGCCTCCCTTGGTGACTGTGTCACTCTTCCTCTGCTCTCTTGGTTTGAAACTACATTGTCTCTCAGGACATTTGTCTTCACACATAGATTTTCCTCCGTCCTTTCGTTGATGGCTTCAGTCCTCCTTGATCTGCAATTTCTCTGATACCATGTGGAAATTTCTGAATCTAACAAACCAGAAATCCTACTGCAATAAATTGATTTGCATTACCTACTTGTGTTCTTCATTTTAACAAGTTATTTTCAGAGATATTCAGAAAATATTAATGAAAATACACTGTAGTCTACACCACTATACAGATCAAGTACTGAAAAATAAATGAGACAACCACACAAAGGACACGCTTATTTTTGGAGTAAACGTCCCCGGAAAAATCCAGTGTGAGAAAATCGGTGCAGCAAATATGAGGGTTTTATTATTAAGCAGATTTTTGAATACAACTAGGGTGCCAAATTTGGCTCACCCAACAGAGAATAAACCCGGCAGAAGTACCTCTATCCGGAGACAGATATTTTGGCAGATCCACCAATTGGATGAACAAACCCCACAGGTGATTGCGTTATCCCCAGTGCTATGCAGCGATGGCTGCTCCCAGCTCTGCACTGGAAATAGGTCACCTCCTCTAGGAGCTGTGTCACCCTCCCAGTGATCCTTCCCGAATTAGAAATCGACCTGCTGAATTGATGCCTGGTTTGCCTCACAGAAACCATAGCGCTGCCTCTATGTGACTGCATCATCCCTCCAGCGTTTGCGTCACCCTCCTGGAGCTGTGTTGTCTCTCCCTGGTGTTTCACTGCCTCTCTGTTATGTATTATCGGCCTTGGATCCCGCTATCGCTCTGCGCCTCTCTACACTAGAAGCTTACTCTGAAATTCTCAGCAAACCACACCCCAGAATTTTGATCTAGCTCAAGTGTTTCTCTCTCTCTCTCTGTGTTCTCCAACTAACCCCAAGCCTTCCTTTATACTTTTCCTGTTGAGAAATCAACAGTGCTGATCTAATCTATAATTAATGGCTAAGATTAAATTAGACTTGATCCTCGTCTCTTAGAAGTTTCTCACCCATATTTTCATTAATACCCATTAATATATAGTAAATCATGATAATGATTGTTCCTTTTCTTGGAATATATAGTAATATCATCCAAGTAAATAGCAACAGTTTTATTGATCAGACCTCTAAAGGCAATGTCCATTGCTCCTTGGAAGGTTGCTCCTGCATTTATTAATCCAAAAGGCATTTTTTCATATGCATAAGTTTCCCATTTAGTCTTGAAAGTAATCTTTAATCTATCATCTGGATGAACAAGGATTTGGTTATACCCTGAGAATCCGTCTAGAAAAGACATGAGTTCAAAACCTGCTACCGATTGCGAGATTTGTTCCATGGGTGGAAGTGGAAAGTTGTCTTTCTCACGGGCTTTATTTAAATCTCTAAAGTCAATGAAAATGTGAATATCACCATTCTTTTTCCTAACATGTCCCAAATTTGAAACCCACTTAGAGTTCCTAGCTAGAAAAATTATTTTGGCCTTGAGGAGTTTCTTCAGTTCGCTCTTGATTTGACTTTCAAGATTGGGATGAATTTTCCTTAGCTTTTGCTGAACATGCTTAACATCAGGTACCATTGGGATAGTATGTTGAATGATAGAGGAATTGTAAGTTTTCAAATCATCATAATTCCAAGCGAAAACATTTTTGTATTTCTTTAACAGATGAATAAAGGCCAATCTCTCATCTGATGAAAGTCCTAGGCCTAAATTAATGTTTTGAGGTTTCAGATCAGATCCAAGGTTTATCAATTCAAACCTCAAAGTTGAACTTTGTAGTTTGCAGTTAGTGACCTTTTTAAATCTGTCCTTTAAGTCATACAAATCTTCAAGCTTGACTATAGACTTTGGTAAGGAATTTTCCTCAATTGATTGCTTCATATGTTTGTCATGTTCGTCTTCATCTATTACCTTATCAGTATATGACCCTTCTGATGTTAAGAAACTTACAATGTCCTTGTCATCATTAAACACATGCCAATTAGTGAGATTGTCAGGAATTGAAGGGCGAAAATCAATTCAATGGAAAATCTATATGGACTATAATCCTCTGGTGGGATCAGTCTAGATGCAACATTAGCTAGCAAATCAGCACTAGCATTTTGAAGTCTTGGGATAGGAGAAATATTAAATGCAAGAAAATGAGAAGTAAGAGTTTGAATGAGAGATTGATAATGTTTCAAGTGGCTTGAGACACAATGTATGGTGTTTCTCACCTATTTAATAACAATTTCAGAGTCTCCAAACACTTGAAGGTATTTGACATTAAGACTTATTGCTTTGTACAAACCCTGAACCAGAGCTTCATATTCAGCAATTTTATTGGTGCATTCAAACTCTAATCTACATGTTATCATTGTTTTTTCTCCTTCAGGATTTATTAAAATACATCCTGCTCCAGCACCATCATTGGATCGAGAACCATCAAAATATAAAGTCCAAAACAAAGATTTAACTATTGGTTTATCTACAATATTTACACATATGGATGAGTCTGTTTGTGAAAAAATTTCAACTTGAGAGGTGACAGAATCAATCTCGAAAGGAGATTCTTGTGCATTGAAACTACCCAAGAATGACTCTAAATAGTAGTTCCCAAGAATGTTATTGGTGAAGACCACCGGTTCATTTTCCTCATCCAAGTCAGTTACTGAATATTTCATGTGCTTTTCTCGGTCAATGCGAATTTGATTAGGCTTACCATTGTAAGGAAGCCACATATGAGACCAGTTAGTAGTGAAATAACCATGTAACTTCTCTGACCAATCTCTGCTTAGAATTAAATCATAAAAGTCATGAATATCAGCAACTAGTACATCAATGATTTGACAAACTTTAGCATTAGAAGAAATTCTAATGAGAACATAATTGATTTCCCCTAACACTTTGACTTTGGTTCTATCGAGTTGAACAATATGTACAACAAACTTCTAGGGTTCAATGTTCAGTTTAAGACAAACTGAATAAGGCAATACATTTGAAGATGCCCCAGAATCTACTAAGCAATTATGTACATTCTTATTGAAGATTTCAAAGGTCAGAAGGAAAGGAGGAGTATGAGAGTTTGACCTATCTCCAATTAGGATGGAATCGATGGGACCAATCTTATCTGAAGGATCAATGGGGGGTTTTCCTATTCCTTTAGAATCTTTAGAAGTAACAGCAATGGGAAAAGGGGATGCAGGAACTGCATTTAATTCTTTAAGTAAAAATTTATGTTGTTGCTTTAGTTTAGCTACTTCATAGAAGGAAATGTTAGCCTTGACCTTCTTCATATCCTCAACTATATTATATTCTATGGTGTTAGAAACAACCAGAGTTTTAGATGTAGATGGAGAATTGGAAGAAGATGGAATTGAATTGGAAGATGTAGAAGTGGATTTCTTAAGTGCAGCTTTGTCCTTAGTACTAGGAGTAGAAGATTTATGCTTTTGGGTTGATTGTGATGAATCTGCAAGACCCTTACTCCGTGTACTAATTGGCAAAGCTTCATGTTCTTCTTCATTATCTGAAGTAGGAAGAATAAAGTCCCATAATCCCTGAAGTTCGGTTGTTTCTTCATCTTGGGATTCATCGGTAGATAATGTTGTTTCTTCTTCATCCTCCTCTAGATCAGATTCGGCATTTGATATGACATTAGGAGGTTGAGGGTTTGTTCTATGGGTTCTCCTAAAATATCTGAAAGGTTTGTTAGAAGACTCGGCTACCTGTTTTTTATTTCTACCATTTCATTCGACATCGATTTAAGGACCTTTTGTAATCCTTCTAGATCAAAAGGATCTTTGGGAGTTTTCTTCTTTGGTTCCTCTTTGAAGGTAACCTTCTTAGTTTTTCTTTCTTCTTGAGCAGTTTTCTTTTCTAAGGCAAGAATCATTTTTTCTACAAATATTGACTCTTTCATGTTATCTACTAAAGTGGCTCTATTATCCCTATCTACAAAAATTGTGATATTGGAAGGAAGAGCAGAAATATACCACTTGATTTGGACATCAACACCAGGTTTAGAGGTATCTGGAATTTTGTTTAACAATTTATTAAACCTAGAATTGAAATCTTTGATTTTCTCATTGGGATTAGATTTAAGATTGGAGAGATCATTGATTAGAGTAGAAGTTGTGTGATCATCACCAAACTTAGTCAAAAATTGTTCTTCAAATATATCCCAGCTAGTGATAGATGTTGGTGGTAATGAGAAGTACCACGAACCTACAGATCCTTCAAGGGTATATGGAAATAATCTTACTACACAATCTTCTTCTACCACTCCATTGAGATTAATGGCCAGCATAAAATTATGGAGATGCTCTTCAGCAGGGAATCCATCGTCAGGATTAAACTTTGGTAACCATCTTTCAGGATGCTTAGGTAGAGGATGGAGAGGTGCTGCCATTTGAACAGCTCCAGGACTAGTCCATGGTCTAGTTGCTGGTGGGTTTTGTTGTCTACCTGCCATTATGGGAACTTGAGTAGAAGGAGTTGTAATAGTAGAAGAGGTTGACTATGTGGAAGAAGAAGTAGCCCCTGTGCTAGTGCTGGTTGAATTAGCACCAGTTGATTGAGAAGGGAGAGAATGAAAGGGAGGATTAAGTGGAGGAGAGAAAAATGGTGATGAGGTATGAAATGAAGGTGTTTGAGGTGGAGTAGATGATAAAATCTTGCTAGTGGATGATTGAGCTTCAGATTTTTTCGTCTTTCTTCAGTGGGAAGGTAAGGGAAACTCAAATGGAGTAACCCCAAGTTTCTCACTTTGGGAACGAGTCAAAATACAAGTAGATTGAAAATATGAGGAAACACTACTTTCAGACAACTCAGATTGTTGTGGATTTTCTTTCGAAATAGAAATTCCTTCTAATTTCTGAATTAAAGTTTGAACTTCGGGTATCTCCTGAGAAGGAGGTTGATCAAATGACTTAGGTAGTGTGCTAGGAGACTTTGTGGTTGTTTTCACAACTTCTGGTCTAGGAGTAGGTGATTTGGAATGAGATCTAGAAGTTGGGGGAGATCTTGAGGGGGAGTGACTCTTTAGATGGCCTTTTGATGTGGGATCAAACCTTTTTTCCATTCATAGTCAGGGCCCTCCTTCTAGCACCAAAAATGTTGAAGGCTCGAAATGTCGCTTCCTCAACATTGGGGATAACCACTTGGTCAGGAACTTGAAACCATTCCTTTTTCATTTGGAATAGTGGCTTTGACTGGGGATAATGGGACCAGTTTCCCTTTAAGAGTATATAATGGAATTTGAAGTATAATATGGGTAAAATGGATGCCATGAATAAAAATACAGGAGTACAAACATATATATATATATATATATATATATATATATATATATATATATATTACTAGCTATCTATTTCTCGGGATTTAACTTATCTTTATATGTGCGATTGAAAGATTCTCTAATATGCTAAATAATATATATCATCTAGCGATTCAAGAAGTAAGTGCAAGAAAGATAATTAATTTGATTAAATAGTTAATCAAATTAATTGTTAATACATATCACATATAATATTTCGTCGTTTTCACAATGCATTCAAAAATAACAACTTCATACTCTTCAATAGTGAATAAGTATTCAATTGCATATAAGATCATACATAGAAAAATAGTAAAGAAAAGATGTAACTATTAATCAGATATAAACACAGCAATAACACAAAGATAATAGTACCCGATATATCAATGCTCTGCTCATAAGAAAAACAGTCTTGGTTTAGCTTTCCTATTAAGATGATTCAAAAGGTACAATAATGCAACTCTCTTAAGTCTTCTTTACAAAAATTCAGAACCCCTTTCTAAAAGACATGAAAGGGTATTTATAATTAAAGGATCAACTATAAAGATAGAAAATACTTGAAATGTTGAGGAGGTTCAAACAAACCATCCTTAAAATAAAACTAAAAGATAAAAATAGAGTATGTTGGAACAAATCATCCAGAATGAGAAGCATGTTGTCCTTTCATTTGCTGCCTGAGTTCATAGATATCTATCATGGGCTTTAATTCTAGAGGATGAGTTGGGTTTAATCGCATTTGTCCCGCATAAACTGCATCGGAGAGTGCTGGGAGCATATGAGCAATTGTATTGGTTAAGCACCGTAACATAAGCCATTGGCTATGCGGTTTGACCAAGTGTTGCCAATAATGTTCAAAAGTTAGCTTAGATAACTTTTTGATGTTATCTGCCTTCGCCTTGGACCAATCCTGACAGTGTTTCATTAGTTTTTTTACATTTGGTAATGCATCTATAGGGCATTCTTGAATCAAATTAGTGTTGAAAAGATTCTTGCGAATGGTTTCAGTGAGGTTGTTTGCGACGTCCCTTGCACTAAAGATGGTTGCCTCTGCCTATTTCATTTTCATATCCCAGTCCCAAAAAAGGATTTCCTTCTGTGAATCCTGAATCCTTGGAGGATCGGTTTCTATGCCATCTGCGTTGTCCTACCAGGAAATATAGTCAGAAATATTTTCTTCAATGTCATCGAAGTATGTCCTCAGATCAGACAACTGATTCATCAGTGAATCGCTTGTCTTACACAGATCATTGATTGTTGTTAACTTCTGGCATAAAACAACTTGTTGTTGAGCTAGGAGAGTGTTAAGCTCCCCTGCTTCTTTCTTGAAATCTTCAAGCTTAGGATTATCTTTGAGTTGATCAATCCTGAGTTAGAGTTGTTGCAATTGATCATTCTTTCTTTTGATGTCATCTTCATGTTGAAGCTTCATCTCATCAAATCTTTTCTGCAGCTGGGTTACCTGTGCCTGCCATCCCTCATCAATACTTTGTTTTGCATTGAGTAATGCATATTCTAATTGAAGGATCTTTTCATCCTTCTCCTTGATCAACTGTTGTACTTCTAAGGCTTTATCCACAGTGGTTGTAGCATATGCTCCTACGAAATGCAATAGCCTTGTTAGATCATTGGCAGGGTCAGTTTTTGGATCCTTCCAAAAAATATCCAATGGTATATTTCCCGGAACTAATGCCTAGGACTGTTCAATTATTTTCCTCTTCCTCTATCTACTTGTGACAGCCCTGTGCTTTGGAATGTAAAATACATCTAGGGAGGTATTTCTTCTATTTTGAGCACAACTTTAGATGTAGGGTGAGCCAGAATGATTTCCAAGTCATCAGTATTGAATACTTTATCTGAAGACTCAATAGTGAGTGGGACCTTCTTTGTAATCTCAGGAGTCTTAAGAGTTTCTTTCAACAATGAGGTATGCGCTTCCTGTGATGTTGTATTAACAATTTCATAAAATTGTCTCCATGCCTTGTCTAGCTCGTTGGTAGACTATGACTCCTCAACCTATTGTGTCGATGTTGCACTTTCTTTATTTCCCTGATTGACTTCAGGATCTTTTGAAACCTGGCTGAAACTTGTTCCTGTTGTGAAACTGATTGCGAAATCCCTAATATATCAAGGGGGAGATTCTCTAACCTTGAACTCTTGTACTCTCTGAACTTGATTAACTCTTTGGGGTTCAAGCGAGCTTTGGCTAACATTTCTACCTATTGATAGTCTCGGTCTATTTCAAACAGGTCATCGAAATCATCAGGCTCGTGCTAAAATTGCCGAACTTTGACTTGAGCTGTGAAATTCTAGGCTACCTTGGCTAGATCATACTACCTGGGCCGAACAGTGGGAAATTTCATACACAGTATATTATCAATTTCAAGCGTTGCATGCCTGAAATTATCTAAAGTAAAAACTCCACAGCGAATAGGAAAAGATGGCCAGATAGATTTTTTGGCTTCCTTAAGGGATTTGGTTAAGCCATTGCCCACAGTTTGATAGGCAACTTCTTGGGCTAGGAGCTTGTTAGGTACATAGAGAGGGAGGACATGAGGGATGGCTAAGATTCCATAAACCCTAACATAGGTGAATAATTCCTCTCCAAACCATTTGCATATAGTTGTAAGGTCATCCAAAGCTTCTCTTGAAAACATAGGAGGTCTTTCATCAAAAATGACTTGGTACAAGGGTAACATCATTCCATGGCAAATTTTATAAAAATGGGGCTGGTAGTTGGACTACCAAAGGTTTTATGGTAAATATGCATCAGGGTAGGCTCTTCAAGGGTCCATTTCCATCCCATATATGGAAAGTTAGAGGTGTAACACACTGTGTCCATAATATAAGCACTCATGTAGAAAGGGGGAACAGTCTTGGTAGTGATATTGTGCTTGCTTCGGTAGGCTAGGATTTGGGAGAATAGGTTGTTGGATAGGATAGTGGTCCAATCCATAATATAGACTTCAGAGGTAGCCTCCATTAGGGGAGCCCATTCTATTGTGAATTTCTGTGTATTAGGTTACCAAAACAGTCTACACATCATAATGTGACAATGAGGACTAGCAAGGGAGGCTAGAGAATACATACCCTTGTCTTCATGTTTGTGCTTGCTCAGCTCGCGCCTCCACTGCCTTATCAGGTCCAACTGAACTTCATTTTCTGCAACAAAATTTTGAAGAAACTACGCATTATAGATTTTCTGTGGCTCTGGCAGATGATACATCCTTCTTAAATCTTTAGCTTTAAATGAACCAATTAGCGTCTGTGTCCTTAGGGTTGTGAAGGTTTTATCTGCGATGTTCACATCATCAATAATCCATTTGGTGTATGGCACAATGTTTGGTCGAGTCGCAATTCGATGGAGATGGGAATTGACGACGTCTACCTAGGTGGTTTCTGAAGTCAATGTAGATTCATCTGGCACTGTGACGTGTCTCATAACTACTTTGGGTTCTTCTTCTTCAAATAGTTTATATATTGCTTCCCAAGAAGAACATCCGGAGTCTGTTGTGAATGTCGTATTAGAGAACAATGGAGGCATCTCAGTAACCACTGTAGTAGGTGGAGCCAGTTGTGGTAACACCATTGATTTCTTGTTCTTCTTAGCAGCTCTTGACATTTCACTTGAGTTCTATTTATCGAGACTAGTCTGCAACATAGAGAACTCAGAGAATAAGGAGCAAAACTTAGAATTAGAAACTTAAGGCGAGAATGGCAAAATAGCATGAAAACAGGCATTTAACGCAAAATATTGAAACACTAAATGCAATCAATCAAATCATTTAAATTACCGAGAACCATCAATACTGTTATAACTAACCATAAATGAAAAATCATGGGTTCATGTGTTCTTTGTACAAGTTAGCGCCCCGCTGGCTTATTTTGCATCATAAGTTTCTTTGGTGTGCATATTATCAAATTCACAAAATCTTCCTCTCGTCGATATGCGATGGATTAACCTTTTAGATATGTGGCAAAATGCTTGTAGCGGGAATTATCACATCGAAATTTCTCTTGGCAAGACTCATCTTGAGTTTTGCGATGTGATATGAGTATTGCGATGAGAAAACTGTGATGGAGCACTTCTCGCAATATCGGAGAAAGTTTTAACGGGAGGTTGGAGTTGCGGTAACAAATGTAAAATGTCAATATAACTTTGTGTTGTTCTATTTGCGATGATGACGTGGCTTGCTGGCGGGGCCAATTATGACCTTTGCGTGCATGGAGGGTTTCTCTGTATTAAAGTCATATATGGCGCATAGTTAATATATTGAGTCTTAGGCAAATCGCATCACGCTTTTGCTTAAAGGCCTATTTTTCTCTAACCTATGCGATATGTGAGGTGTCCTATTGACTTTTTGCTTTAGTCATTTAAATTCCAATAGATTTAAAGCCTAAGTGTGGATAGCATATTTTTTCGGGCTTTTTAGGAATCTTGTTTTATTTAATTTTTAGAAGACTCTATACTAAAAATTTTAAAGGGTCCCCATTATGGCTAAGTTAACTTATCTATTTATAATGGGGGTTGTTGAGTGACACAACAGAACCCTACCTCAAGGGATGGGAGTCAAGGATAAAAATACACATCCATGTCGTTGTTTAACATTGTTACTTTACGAATGGATGTGGAAAGAATGTTATGTTCGGTTGAAGTTACAACCAATATGAGCCAATAAAATAGTCAAGAAATAATGGCAACATTTCATGCATATATGCATAAGTTAGATAAACCATATTAGTGGAAAGGTATGTGTGTTCAGAATGGTCTTGGATCAAGATGGACATTATAATTTCTTGTGAACCATGATTGAAAGTGATCTATGCAGTGTTGATCATGATAAGAAGTTGTGGGATATGAACCAATAACATATGTGTAAAGAATGTAAAGTGATTGGTGAACTTCACCATTCTAGGAAGTAATCATGGTTGAAAGACTTAGTTATGCTTGGGTTCGGAATAGTCAAGGAAAGTCAAAGAAAATTGTTAAGAGGCAAGTGGAATCTAAAAGCATATAGAAACAACCTAAAGGCTATGATTTCCAAGGAATGGGCAGCACACAAAAAATGAACATGGCTAGTAATGCAACAATTAGTTTAGAGAGAGATTCTCTCTTATTTTTCTATTTTGTTTTTCGAAAGACATGTTTTATTTAAGGTAGCAAATAATCATATTTCTATATGGATTATGAGCTAGAGTATTGGGTGAGAAAATTGTAAGCATTATTTTTTATGTGTGACTGGTAGTATGTCCATGAATTGTGGAAACCCTTGTCCGGAATAGGAATTGGAAGGGAATCCTCTTGAACCCATCTATTGTTATGTGTCTATGTTGCTAAGGTTTCAAATGTGTGATAACTTGAAAATAGTTAAGGCATAATAATGGTGATAAATGCAAGATATGAAATCAAATGAAATGTATATGCACTAGTGAACATAATTAGGGTAAGTGAATGACTATGTCCAAAATATGAAAAGGAATGCCATGAGAGATAGCCATGTGTGAGACCATGTTGTTGTTGGACTTGAGAAAGCCTATACTTTCACATAGATATCCATTGGTCTCTCCACTTGTCTTGGTGTCTCGAGTTGTAACCTTCTTGATTGCAATGAAGAGTAGTAAATGGGAAGGTTTCTTGATAGATTATTGAGCAAGGAAAGGAAAGGAACCTAATATTATTTTGATCGAATACAAGGTTTCCAAACAGTTGAATAAGCATTGGTTAGGTGGTTGGATTATGTTTCTAGGTGTTGGTTAAACCCTCCACTTTGTCATGACACATTACATGAAATCATGTAATGGTATTTAGTGTAATGTAAGTGTGCATAAGTAGACTATGTGAATGTAAAAGTTGTGGTTATGCATGCATGAATCCTTAAACATATGCTTGAAAATGTTAATGTAATTACACATTAAATGTACAATGAGAGTGCATGTTTCAACTAATAATGCATATATGATGAAGAACATATCATTGTAGTTAAATATGTGAACAATGGTCAATTGGGTTTTTCTCGAGTGGTTGGGAGGAATGATTGTTGTCCTCCACACTCAGGTTCAATTCATGTAAGTGACTTGTTGGGGTCATATTGAGTATATTGTAGTAATAGCTTCAAGCCTTGTTGTAGTAAGGCTCGTGGAATAGAAAGTTTGGTGCTTGGTTACATGTGGAAAAAATATGTTAACAACTAAAAGTGATTAAATTATTCCCATGATATAACTATGTGATCATTTCATCTGTTGTGGAAAAGTAGAAATGAAAATTTTTTATGCATGGATATTCATATTTTGTTTTACCAAATGAAAGTTTTTTCGAGAAATATTTGCAATAAGCGGTCTTGGATATGGTCATGAGGGTAATCCCATAATGAGGACTAGTTACTAAAACATTCAAAGGCCAAAATTATGAGAGGGGTCTCATAGTTGTTAAATTGATTATTATATCAAATAAGGATCAAAATTATGTTTGAAATTTTCATGATAATATCTCATGGTAACTATATGTCTTTGGTGCATGTGAATATATGTTGGCTTCTTATTTCTTTTAGTATTTTCTCTTCATCAAACAATTACCAAAACATAAAACCATGAAGATCACAAGAGACAAAGAACACAAAGATATATGCTCCAAGCTAGGGCAAAACCCCACAAGGGGGGAACCCAACCAAAATCTCTTCTTATAGAATCATATCAAAGTGAGAAATCAAAGACCCAAAAACCAAGACCAAGACCTCCCACAAGACCCAAGTTATCCCTCCTTCAAACCTTCCTTAATCAAGTCAAATCCAATCAAGTCAATGATGGTCAAAGCTCTTCAAATCTGGTCAAACCATGTTTTTCAGCCCCTGCAATAGTTCTAGAATTTTTGGCCCTTGAAACAGTCTAAAATTTCCGCACATGTGGGAGAATTAGGGAATAATAGTGTGGTTTTCTCTCTCCTTTGACCTTTGTTCCTTCTCCTTTTATTTTCACTCTTTTTCCTTTGTCTTTCGCTGATCTTCTTGCTTTTTCTTGCACATAAATCAATGTGGTGAATTGGTGCTACAATGAGGTCAAACTTCTCTCTTTATATACACATCTAGGAAGTTGAACAGGTCCCTTTTAGTGTTGAATTATGTAGGCAAGGCAAACTTGGGCTTATAGGTGAAAAAATTACTCTTTTGACTCAAATAAAATTACTTTTCCTTTTTCTTCCAAAAGCCCAAATGGGACTTGACTCAAGTACATAAGTTGACTCATGACAAATTTTCTTTTTGACTCAATAACCCTAGAAGTATGAATAACATTGTTAACTAATGAAATAATAATAATAATAAAATTATTTTTCTTGTTTTTTATTTTTCATGAAATACATAAAGATACAAGTACAATTATAATTATGAAGACCGAACATAGTTACATTTTTCAACACTCCCTCTTAACTAGGGAGGTATTCATAATTTCACACCACGACAAAAGGATACTCTCAAATTGAAATATTATCATAGAAGAGTTCAAATTGATAAGCATCATTATCATAACCAGAATTGTCAATTAAAATAACAAGGCTTTGACTGACAAGGTCTAACCCTCCACTAGATTAGATCACAATGTTGGGAAGAAAACATTTGGACACCGTCACCACCGCCTCTCAAGGCACATCCCCATCTGGATGTTCACAAGGTATGTCGTTATAGGACAATTCTTATCTTGAATTCCCAATCCTCAAATAGTATTGATCCTCCTCAAGACTACTCTTATCTTGGATACCTTGCCCTATCCTCAAAGAGTATCAGTCCTCATGACTACTCCTATCTCGGATTCTCAATACTCAAGGAGTATCGATCCTAGATTCTTATTCAATCCTCCATTCTCCCTACTAGTTACTTCACTAGGATTATGACTATTAGTCCTGGCCATAGTGCATGACACATGGAGAATACAGTGTCACCCATCACTCCCTCTCAAACAAGGAGGATATCCTTACTTCCTCTCAACTAGGGAGACATAACCACAAGCCTCAAATTGTCTCATTCATCAGCTACTTGGAGATCTAGTTATAGATGCAGGGCTCCTATCTTGCATCACATCATACTGAGCTTCGACCTTCCTGGATCTTTGTCATTCTGTACATAGATCTATCATGTCATCATGTAATTCGTCAAACATATAATGAACCAAAACCTCTTTCAATGTTGATTACACAAGCCTTCAAATACTCTTTCTTCATGACAAGTTTTTTCCTTCATGCCTTTTTCATGAAATTGTATCATCTACCACTAATCATCAGTAGTATATTTATTAGAAATAGTATCTGTCAAATCAATCAATGTAGAGTCAACTATAGCTCCCTCTTTCCATCTGAGGATAGTGAACTTTTTCTAGATCAATATCGAACCCATCATATCATTAAGTGATCAACAAACCATCTCATGAATTTTTATATCAATTTGTTGTCTTTCTTGTCTTTATAAAGTAGACACTTTTGCTATATATTCTTCCTAGAAGTTATACCATATCCCAAACATTATGATGTCATTCCTCATCATCAGCGTTGCCAAAACAATTGATATTACTTCAAATTTCAAACTGTAAGATCCTTCAAGCCGCTTTGTGCTTCTAGCTCCCTTTAAAGTTGTCATAACTTCCTTCCTCACATCATAAGGATGTTAACATATTTTCTGCTAATCTCATTATGCTTCTACAAACAACCATATGGAAGAGTCCTAACTTTTCCTATCTGACAATATCATGCTAATGCTTCCCAAGTATATTTCTGACATATATGCATCCTACTCTTACTTTCAACTCCCTCTAAAGATATGGATACCTCTTCCTTTCATATTGTCCTTTAGTTGACTTCCTTTGAACAAACAACTACTTTAATCTTCTTTGGAGATGATGTCCATGAATGATGAAATTTGATATTAAATGCATATTTTCATGTTTTTACTAGACTATCTTCATACCTTCAACCTTTTGGATTGCTTCAATGATACTTCCATGATCTTCTAGTGGAATATACTTTTGCCATGCTACTTTGATTCTTCCATTCTTATGATTGAAGTAGAATATCATTCTTGTAGAAACTTCTATAAAGTTGCATAATGACCTTGACTCTGCTAATGGTTATGCTTCTATAGTAGATCCTTGTAGTCATTTTCCACTAAATGACTGCTTCTAGATCAACATGATACAACTGTAGTTGTTGCATTAATTGTAAATAACTTGATGGCCCAAATCCTTCTATTCTTTCTTTTCTAGATGATTAAATGATTGGTTCTAAGCTTTTGTGATAATATGCAACTTGACAATGTGGACTCTAACTCTTCTAATGTTATATGTTTCTTTCCATGATACCATAATTTGCAAATCCCAAGACTCTTCTACAAATGTATCTACAATTGCTACTTTAGCTTCTAAAGTTCTAATAAAAGAGAACAACAAACTTCCTGTAAACCTAGTAGTAGTAGAATCCTTCAATAGTAGAGATCGTTATGATCTTCAGTCTTCAGTTTCTTCTCAGGTTCTTCATCTTCATCTGCAATGTGGGTTCCACTTCTCTATTTCCTCTTGTTGTTCTTCATGTTCTTAGGATCCTTGGGACAATCCATTTTAAAGTGTTTATATTCATTGCACCCAAAACATTGCACTTTGGACATGTATTGACCTCCACGTGGTTGATTGATTGTTGTTGTTGTTGTATTTTCGACGAGGTTCATATATTGTGTTACTTGATAATTTATTGTGAATATATGTTGGCTTCTTATTTATTTTATTATATTATCTTCATCAAACAACCAAAACATAAAGCCATGAAGATCATAAGAAACAAGAACACAAAGATATAGGCTCCCCAAGGCAAAACCCCACAAGGGGGAAAATCCAACCAACTTCTCTTCTTATAGAAACATATCAATGTGAGAAATCGAAGACCCAAAAATCAAGACCAAGACCTCCCACAAGACCCAAGTCATCCCTCCTTCAAACCTTCCTCAATCACGCCAAATCCAACCAAGTCAATGATGGTCAAAGATCTTCAAACCAAGTCAAACTCTCATTTTCAGCCCTTGCAACAATTCGGAAATTTTCAACCCCTACAATAGCCTAAATTTTTCACACATGTGGGAGAATTAAAGAAGAATAGTGTGAGTTTCTCTCTCCTCTAACCTTTGGTCCTTCTCCTTTGATTTTCGCTCATTTTCCTTCACTGATCTTCTTGCTCTTTCTTGCACAAAAATTGATGTGGTGAATTGGTGCTATAATTAGGTCGAAATTCTCTCTATATATACACATGCAAGAGGAAGAATAGGTCCCTTTCAAGGTCAACTTGTCTAGGCAAGGCCAACTTGATCTTATGGGTGACAAAATGACTCTTTTGACTCAAATAGTTTTTTTTTTTCCCTTTTTCTTCCAAAGGTTCAAATGGGACTTGACTCAAGTACAATTAATTGACTCATGACAAATTTTCTTTTTGACTCAAAAAACCTTAAAAGCATGAAGAACATGTTTAACTAATGAAATAATAATAATAATAATAAATATTTTTCTTCTTTTTACTTTTTCATGAAATACATAATGATACAAGTACAATGAAAGTTATGAAGACAATACCTAGTTACATTTTTCAACAATATGATGGATCGATTTAGTGAGGATAGATGATGACTACTACAAGATTGAAAGCACAAGGATGATGCCATTGTGATAACATGGGAACCTTGTGTTATGCCTTGATTTCCTTGAGCTAATGATTGCTTTGAGATTGCTACTTAGATGCCTCTCTTGAAGATGTCACTCTTCTTGCATCTAAAGACCTTGGTAAATAATATATCACCGTATGGACTATTTAGAAAAGAAAGGGATGCATGAGATTATAAAGGTTGAGTGGCTACAAGGATGAGGGGACTTGAATGAATCTACTATGTGAGACTCATGACATATGTTGGCTTTTGGTGTGTTAAAGAAGATAGTAAGTTGAATCTTGCATGTGGTAGCAATGTGAAGGGACCATATACTTATACAAATAAGCATTAGTCCAAAGTTAGATATTGTATCTTGTATTGTGGATATAGCGTGCTTCAATTATGAATATAAAATTCCTATCAATGGGACAATTGTTACTTTTAAATGGCTATGATATGTATGTTTCCTTTAATGATAGCTCTAAGTATATGCAGGAATGATAAGACCTTGGAAGAATCTCGAGATAGTGAGAAAATTTGAAGAATATTGTTGTTCAAAATAGCCAATGAAGAAAATTTTGAAATGGATAGGATAACATTATGAATGTGGCTAAAGAAAGAAAGGTCAATGAGGATGGTGTTATTTCAAGGAGTAAGAGAATGTTACATATCGGTTTTGGCCCCTAAATTATAATATTTTAATCACGTGTTATTTGAAAGATGAGGCCATGTGATGGGAATCAAGCCATTTGAACTATAAATATTCCTAGTGTAGAGATTAAGGCATCATCCCGACTAACAAATGCATATAAGTCCCCATGGTGGGGTAGGATTATGGTGTGATTCTTATGTTTTCCATGGTGTGCATGTGTATGTAAAGCATGACTAAAGTAAAATACATAATTATGATTTAATATCCACCAAAAAGGTTTCTTGAGAAGTGACAAGGGTCCCATGATACCAAAAACAAGGGAAGAGGAAAGGGGGTGCATGGGTGATTTGACTTCGCACTCATTTGAGGCACAACCTTCCTTGCCCATGCTTCCTTACAAACATGTCCTATCAATTTTTAATTTAGATGGTCCTTTAGATCTTTCCCCATGCTTCTTTGGAAATGCACACTTGTCTTATGCAAATTCTTTGGGGAGTGCATTAGTCACCATTATTCATGGATCATTCTTCCATTTTTCAAGGAGTGTTCCTATCCCATTTGAATTTGCCTTAGCATAAAGAAACCTTGTGGGAAGCCATGGTTTTTTATACCAAGAAAGGCAAGAGAATCTCATAAAATCACAAAAAAGGATCCTATGTGAATGGAAATATTGCTACTTTGAATTTGAAAAGGAAATTGAATTGTTAGGGTAATACCATAGTGAGAATGTCCATAATACCTTAAGTAAACACAAGAAACCTACAACCCTATTAGTGTCTCTCATGGATTATGTTGGTTATGTGTTTCTCCTCTAACTCATTTAAAGTTATAAACCAATACTCTTGGACTCCTTTCATATAGGTTGGAAAGGAATAAGATCCCTAAGGGACCATGGAGTGTATCATAAAGAGAACATCTTGCTTGTGGTGTGAAGGAGAAAGGGTGTCTTGTTTAGGAGTGAGTAGATTAGCTTGCCATGAGAGAGATTAGTTAAGTCGAGTCAGATTAAATTGTTGTAGGAGCTTCCTTTATCATGGTAGTATTATGGTGTGGCTTTGTGGGTGGAATCAATACTTGCTCCCTATACTTGGGTGGCGAATCGCCCCTAAAAAATTAGTCTGGTTTATTTGCAATATATTACATACAAATATTCATAATCAACTTGTGTGGAATGATCACTAATTGTAGTTGTTGTGCGAATTTATGAAATTGAATGTGTAATGAATGAAATTGAAATATGCATGGTTATTTCCATCGTTTTTTATTTATGTATATGAATTTGAAATGGTATTTTTATCAGAGCTTGAATTTAATCAAGCTATTAGGCTAATTAAGGAAATAATGTAGTATGTAGTGCCTCGATAGACAAGGAAAGCATTTGGGTACATGAAAATATGAGTAGTGGCTCCTAAAATTCCATTCTAAGTTGACTAAAATATTGCCTTGTGACAACACTATAACCAACCCTTCCCAAATTTACCCAATTTCACCAGCCTGCCAAGGTAAACATGAGATGAAGAGTTATTATGACATGAACGGACCTCCAAGCTTCAGTTATAAAAGTGGGGCCGACAAATGACAACTCACATACATTCCTCAAGGCTCACGGGACACTGGGAGGCCAAAAAACCACCCTAGGTGACCAACCCTGAGTTGGGGTTGTTTTTCTCTAACTTAACATCCCAACCGCACACACAAGCATGCAAGGGTGTGGTTATAAGGCTCCAACTGCACACATGACACTGCTTCCATGCGGTTATAGACCAAAATTTCTAGTTCAGAGGGTGTGGTCTTGGGATCTGAGCCACAATTCCATGCCAGCCTCTAGACCGCTACCCAAAACTATCTAAGACTTTCCATAATCATTATTGACATGAGTAAAAAGCTAAACATTCAAACTCGAATAAAAAAATTGACCTACACTGCGTAGAACACTCTAGACATTTCATCAAACACATGGAAAACATGTAAGCTAAAGGTCATGAATGCATATTTGATCATAAAAATTTGAGAATCACCAAGAAGGCTCTACGCCTTCTCTTCATAGCTACAACAATACTTATTAGTCCATACATTCATTAATAAATCGATAACTAAATGATCCATGACAAGAGTCATAGATGGTACACATCATATAACTAAAAAATAATTGGCATAGAGATCATGGAAACTTAGCCATAATATCACCAATACAATACTAAAAATGCTCATAGATTATAATAGAAGAATAACCATTATTAATATACAAAAATTCCAACCAAGTCAGGGACTTCCACGTACCACCCAACCATAGATTGGGCTGAAACAAATCTTTCTTTTAGCCAATCACCCCCACGCTATGTTCCAAACATGAATATGGGATCTCATGGAATTAAACCAAGAGAAAATCAAACCAAGGCTTCCAGAGGCCAACAACCTCAAACCTCAACCACAATGATTCCACCTCCATGGTCGAACATCATTAACACCGAACAGATCGGTCTCTACCTAAATTTTCCAGGGCTCTAGGAATTAGTAACTCAACCCACAACTTTCCAAGGCTCCAGAGCATTTGTCCAACCCAACTAATCTGTAAATTATCGTGGATATTCCACTGGACAAATCGTCACAACAGATCTGACAATATTATATTAAAAATATGAAGTTCTGTGTCATTATAGTTTTATTTAATTTCTAAATCTGTATATTTTATTGTAATTAGTGCATGCATGTGAATGGAAATTATGTAGAAAAGTAGAGAACGACAAAATAAGCTCACACACACATAAGACACAAGATATGCTCTTTAGGCAACCCTTTTGGGAGAAAACCCAGTTGCAAGGCGAGTTCACTTCTCTCCCTTTATTTGTATGGTAATATGGCTGCAGGTACAAGGAAGTAATGCTTGTGGCCCGTCGGCTGCTACAGTGCACATATCCTCTCTATGTTCTCTACCTCCTATCTCTCCTGGCTATATTTTCTCATCTATGGAACAAAATTCTCTTAAAATAATGGAATGTCTCTTCCTCCTAGTGGCCTAGTTATAACACAACCCGATAGCCTACTAGTGGTTAAGTTTGACTACATCAACTCTTAACTAGAGTTACAATATAGACTCTTCTAGAGTCTTTTACATCATAATCACGTGGCTAGCCCCTTTTCCATGAATAATGGGGGCTGATGCGGCATCCTCCTGAACTATAGGTGTGAAAATAGGAAGGTCAACTTCTAAGTGGCATAACTTTTGCATACAGACTCTAATTAACGTACTTCTTGCATCGCTATAATGATATTTGTGTATAGAATAGAATGAAATAGTGCCACATTAAAGCGGCAAAGTTTTACCTCCAAAAAATGTCGTTTGATGCCTCAAAACACTCCCGAAAAGTTTCAGCCCCCGTTTTGCCAAACTGGGTCCCACCAGTGAAAACGGTCCCGTGAGTTGATTCCTCCACTTTTTCCACTTCGAGTGCATCGAGATGGATGACAAACAATATAATGATCCAATATAGATCACTAAGTCTAGGGGCTAGTAACTCGACCCACCAAGGGCTCCAAAGTGTTTGTCCCAACCTAGGCTCCAGGACTAGTAACTCAACCCAAGTTGTTCCAAGGCTTCCAGAGTGTTTGTTCCAACACATATCCATAGGGAACCTGAGCACCAATCATAAAAGAAATAAGTGGAAAAACCCACAATACCATGGTTATCCAGGAAATGGGAAGGCAAGGCTAAAACCATTGTCAATCTAAGAAAATGTCCATGCCAATGACATCACATGACCATAAAATCACATGGATATACCATGCATCCAGAAATCCCCAACTAAATCACACATGTAACATGTTATCTACCAAAAAATTCAGTTGTAGTTGTTGATCCAACTATTCCTTTGCGCTTTCCTGCTTTCCTTTGCCTTCTTTCTCCAATCCAAGTGAATGCTAAAGTGCTCCAAACGTGCTCCAAGAATAATCTAAGTGTGCAATAGTATGAGAGAATGAGAGATTAGAAGAGAGCTCCACCCAAAACTGTCAAAAAAGCTATAAACTGATCCTCAAAAGCCTTTTTATCATTGAGGCCTCTATTTTCTTCATTTTTCCTTCAATTTCCCTCTCATACAAATTGTGACTCTTCATCTTCCTTTTCTCCTATATTTCTTTACTTCATAAATAAAATACCAATTATTTCCACTTGCCTTTGTCAATTTCCTTATCCATATAAAAAAAATCAAAAGTGACACCCACTAGCATGTTTTTCCCACCATTCAACTTGGAATATGTGTCCCATGACCTTGGTCTTATATTTTTTACATGGAAAATCAACCACAGGTTGTTACAAACCCCTCCCCCTTGGGGGAATATTGTCTTTGGTGTTCTATGACACCTATGACCAACAAACTACTAAAAACAAAACATATTTCCCATGGAGCTTTATAACACAACTCGTTGCAGTATTTATAATGACCACTACTAAAAACATGACAAACATACCATTTACTATAGCTTTATAACACAACTCATTATAGTCTTTACATAACAACCACATATACTTATGCACATTTTCTTCAACCAGCAAACAATCATATCGTTTATGGAGCTTTATAAATCCACATCGACAAAATATTTACAATAACATACACATATATACATATGCACAATTTCTCTAACTAACAAGTAAAAGGATATGGTGCCCGCATCAGTCAACAAGGGAATCCAGAGGCTCACATCTCCACCCTCAAAAGTAGTACCGGGATTCACCTCCTTCCTAGGAAGTCCAAAATCCACTGCCAAAGTGAAACCTGCATCCAATGTCTAACGCTATAATCCTTGCGCTACTTGTTCTCTTAGTGAACAGTTACTGACTCATTGTTCTAGGGCACACTCCCAATATGCTTCTTATTCCATCTAGAAATTTTAATGAGCAAAAAAAAATTATTACTTGGCCTTCCCTTCTCTGCTACACAGTCCCTCGGGAAATATGATCACCCCCTTTCGGTGCAGTCACACACCTTCCAAGTTCCTTTGGCATCCCTTCTCTGCTACAAAGTCCCTCGGGCGATCCATCCCTTGGCAGGGTTTCCTCACATCGGAAGGTCTAAAAAACTAAGGCATATCCCTGCCTAAAAACCATCATATCAGTCATAACATGCTTATGGAAATTAGTGGACATTATTGGGTACCAGTGTCCCACAATGGCCCTACTCCTGAATGATTTTTACCAGCATATTGTTGCATGTTCCAATTCCTTTTGTTGTTGCTACTAATTCTTGCTGTCGTTTTCAACCACCTAAACCGGGCATTTTTATGCTTTCGTATACCAAGCACATAGATGTCATTCGATTCAAAGGAATTGAAATAAATTCAAAGCATACCTCATTGGTAGCTCTTCAATAAGGTACACTTGCAATTTTGTTTACTACCTGTCACAACGAGTCAAACTAGCTCTTTGATAAAATCATCATATATAAACATATCACATTCGATTAGCTCAAAATGCAACCATCATAAATTGATATCATAGATCACATGTATAATAAATGAAATAAAATATTGATACTTATCCTTCAATCGATCCTTTGCTTCTACGTTAGTTCTCATCCTTTCCATACACCCACTGGATCAGTTGTCAAACCTAAAAAACACCCAATTCCTTCTCTTCTCTTCAATCATGTACACATACACGCAATGTACACCACACACATACACAAATACATGGTGTACCACACAATACATACACCTACACCCGATGTGCAACACAAGATATACACCTACATCCGGTGTACAACACAATACATATACGTACATAGAGTACAACACAACAAATACACATGTCATGATACAACGACTACACAATACACATAACACTATACACAACACAACACAACATGCATGACATATACACAATACCACATGTACAACGACATGACATGTACCACATGTATGCAACACCACCTGCACAATGTGTACACAGAACCACATGCACAGCATGTACACAACACCACATGTACAAAGCACCACCTACACAACATGTACGCAATACCACTTGCACAACGTGTACACAACACCACCTGCAAAATGTGTACACAACACCACATGCACGGCGTGTACACAACACCACATGTACAAAGCACCACCTACACAACGCGTACGCAACACCGGATGTACAACACTTTCAAAAAGTGTACACAACACCACATGCACACAACACCACCTGCAAAATGTGTACACAACACCACATGTACATAGCACCACATGCACACGACACCGCATGTACAATATGCACACCACACCATACGTACACAATGCCACATATACAACATGTACACAACGCTGCATATACAACATGCACATAGCACCATATGTACACAACACCACATATACAACATGTACACAACACCGCATATACAAAGTGCACAGAACACCACATGTATACATCACCACATATACAACATGCAGGCAACACCAGTACTGCACATCCGGAGACCACACTATCTCTACCAAGCAACCTTGTTTCTAGTGTCTTTCTACTATCCATGTTTGTCCCAGCATGTCACAAAACATACTACTTTCATTCCACTGGTGTATCCTTATCCTTCAGCACTACCCGTCATAGCATAAACATAAGCATAGTATAAACAAATAATATCAATTCATATCCACATGATACTGACCTCATAAATCCGTCAGGTCTACCCTTCCCACTTGATTCCTCATAAACCTAGAACCTCTTCATGCCATTCACTTGCATAAGCAATCATTCCTCCACAAGAATGATCCCTGATGACCCTGTCATACAATGACATACATACATACATACATACATACATACATACATACATACATACATATATATATATATATATATATATATATATATATATATATATATATATATATACAGATATATATATATATATATATAAGCATAAAACAATCATGATCCCTAATGACCCCGTCGTATAATGGCGCGCACACACACATATATATATAATCACGATTACAACATAATTACCAGATATCATAAGGTCAACATTAAGAGAACTCCCTTTATTCATGCACAACATTGAGAACAACAGTTCCCAAAATAGCCAAGGAATCTAACGCTTTAGATCCATTTACTTTACGTTTCATGTTACCCTTTTCATGACTATCCTGCCACCATCCATTTACCCCAATGGACCCAACCAGCTCAACCGACTGTCATGCACTGGGCTTCGCCCAAGTCTTTACATTATCTATTGGGTTTCATTTAGCTTCCCCTGAGCTCCATTAACTTTCCTCTTTCCCCAACCAATTCCAAAGACTCTCAAAATATAAAAATCAAGAGAAAAAAGCAAATAAGAAGAGAACCATGAAAACCCAATAGCAATACGACACCACAAAAAAGTGGCATGGCCATGCACCAGACATAAAAAAAAAAACTACAAATCAAGTGAAAACAAAGCACAAATCTTTCAACATACACCATGAGTCAATCCCCATGGGTTCCCAATGCTTCCAAGGAAAAGCTCAACCCGAACCTTCTTCAATATTTATGAAAGTCTCTTTTTCCATGAAATCCCCTGTCTCATATTGCCATAAACACACAACTATTAGTGCGTAAATAAACATAACAACGTATAGGTTACCTTAGCTTCTTATACCCAGCACGCTAACCTGTAATTGAACACGTACATATATCATTTCTCAAAGGATTCCAATCTTCTTGACGAATCCAACCATAACTCGAAAGAAATTGTTATACATTTCAAATACATGTTCTTAAATATAGCACATATCCACATAATGTTAGACAAAATCAAGGTTAAGAAGACTTCTTGTATTCATGCAAAGCACTCATTTGTTTGGAATTGCGGTTTCCAAACATAGCCAAAGGAATTCTCACCCAATTCCTTTCTTTAACCATTTTCCTTGCTGCAATTCTTATAGACACATACTCATATCATGAAATTAGTCAAACATTCAAACAACCTATAAACATAACCCCTTACTATCCATGGTCCAAACTAAGGTAGAAGGAGACAACTACTATAATGGCCTGATCTCCAATGTCCAAATTTGGAAATAGGATTTCCAAAGATCTACTAAGTTTGACCACACTTTCCAAAACCCAATTTTCATTTCTCATACATTTTGTACCTAAAAACATACCACATAATCATGCAACTTTTCCATTCCTTAGATTTCACATCAAACTTGTAAAGGGAGCCATGTGAACCGTAGTCCACTACTTTTCTCTTCATCCTTGATCTTCTATCTCTTGTAAACATACCATGCTAGATAAACCAAATAGATGACATAATCAAACTCATACCTCAATGTATCTCAGGGGAGGCTATCACATCTGCATAAGTCAGTCCATATTAGTATGACACAATATCACAAATATATTGACTCATACCTAAATATCATAACAAAACCATCTGCACAGGCCAATCCAGATTAGAATGATACATATAACATCAAAATATTAGTTGCAATGACCATAATCATCATGTGTACAACCACAATGCATATAACAACAAGTTAATACCATGCATGACTATCTAACGCATGTGCATATGACCGCATTAAACAACTAGCATCTATCATGCACGTAACCACAACAATAATAGAATGACAGACATATACATAACCATAATGTATATAATAATCATTAACCACCCCCTCCCACATTTACCCAATTTCACCGACTTGTCAGGGTAAACATGAGACGAAGAGTTACTATGACATGACCCGACCTCCAAGCTTCAGTTATGAAAGTGGGGCCAACAACTGACAACTCACAGACATTCCTCAAGGCTTACAAGACACTCAGGGGCCAAAGAACCACCCTAGGTGACCAAACCCTGAGTTGGGTTTGCTTTTTTCTAACTTAATAGCCCAACTGCACGCATAAGCCTGCAAGGGTGTAGTCATTAGAGAAATATTTAGGTAAAAAATGGGCTTTAAAACAAAAATGTACAACAAAAATCAACTTTATAAGAACCAATATGATGAAGTCGACCATGGGGAATGATTAAACATTTTTGGAGTAAAAAGGTAAAAAGATTAAAAAATAAAAATTACTTTTTCAACTCATATTTTGAATGTATCTCCATACAATTTTACTCAAATTTCGAGCGGGAGCACTCATTGGATGCAAAATATTGTTTTCATCCAAGGAGTACCCATGTTGCATACTTTTCGATAGACCCTACTACACAAAAAATGTAAAATACCAACAAACAAACAAAAAAATGTATTTCACATTTTTCATGTAGTAAGGTTCATCGAAACTATGCAACATGGGTACTCCTTGGATTAAAAATTAAATTCTACATCCAACAAGTGCTCCCGCTTGAAATTTGATTAAAATCATAGGGAGATAAGTTGAAAAGGTAGTTTTTTTCTTTTTTTCCCTCCAAAACTTGATGAGGTAATCTAATCTTATTTTATTATTTCCACTTTATTTTATTATTTCCACTATTATTTTATAATATTCCTTAGGAGGCCCATTTTAGACCTCAAAATTTCTTTAATGTATAGGCCTCCGACTGCATGCATGACACTGCTTCCACACAGTTATAGCCCAAAATTTCCAGTTTAGAGGGTGTAATGCCAAGATCTGAGCCACAACTCCAGGCCAACCTCTAGACCACTACCCGGAACTATCTGCGACTTTCCAGAATCATTATTGACATGAGTGCAAAGCTAAACATTCAAACTCGAATCAAAAACTTCAAACTCGAATCAAAAACTTGACCTAGACTACCTAGAACACTCTAGACATTTCGTCAAACACATGTCAAACATGTAAGCTACAGGTCATGAATTCATATCAAATTATAAAAGTCTGAGATTCACCTGAGAATCACTAAAAGGCTTTATTCCCTCTCTGCATAGCTGCAAAAACACTTATTAGTCCATACATTCATCAATCAATCAATAACTAAATGATTCATGACAAGAGCCATAGATGGTACACATCATATAACTAGCATATAACCAGAAAATAACTAGCATATAGATCATGGAAACTCAACCATAATATCACCAATACAATACTACAAATGCTCATAGATCACAATAAAACAATAGCTCTTATTAATATATGAAAATATTAAACAAGTCAGGGACATCCAAGTAGCACTCGACCATAGATTGGGTTGAACCAAATATTTCTTTCAGCTAATCACCCTCGCGCCATATTCCAAGCATGAATGTGGGATCTCATGGAATTAAACCGAGAGAAAACCAAACCAAACCAAAGCTTCCAAAGGCCAACCACCTTAACCCTCAACCATAGTAATTCCACCTCCACGGTCAAACATCACTAACACCAACCAGATCAGTCTCTACCCAAGTTGTCCAGGGCTCCAAGAACTAGTAACTCAACCCACAACCTTCTAGGCCTCCAGATCGTTTTCTAACTCAGCTCAAGGGACTAGTAGCTCAGCCCACTAAGGGCTCCAAAGTGTTTGTCCCAACCTAGGTTGTAGGACTAGTAACCCAACCCAAGTTGTTCTAGGGCTTCCAAAGTGTTTGTTCCAACCAACAGCCATAGGGAACTTGAGCACCAATCAGAAAAACAACAAGTGGAAAAACCCACAACACCATAGCTATCCAAGAAATGGCAAGGAAAGGCTAGAACCACTGTCAATCCAGTAAAATACTTGTGTCAATGAAAACACATAACTATATAATAACATGCATATACCATGCTTCAAAAAATCATCAAGGAAATCACACATGCAACCTATTACCTGCCAAGCAATCCATTTGTAGTTGTTTGATCCAACTATTCCCTTGCATTTTCCTGCTTTCCTTTGCCTTCTTTCTCCAATCCAAGTGAATGCTAAAGTGCTCCAAGCATGCTCCAAGAATACTCTAAGTGTGCAAGAATACGAGAGAATGAGAAAATAGAAGAGAGCTACACCCAAAACTGTCAAAAAGGATATGAACTAATCCTCAGAAGCCTTTTTATCATTGAGGCCTCTATTTTCTTCATTTTCCTTCATTTTTCCTTCAATTTCCCTCTCATGCAAATTTGTGACTCTTCACCTTCGTTTTCTCCTATTTTCCTTTATTTCATAAATAAAATACCAATTATTGCTACTTGCCTTTGCCAATTTCCTTAGCCATAAATAAACCGAAAATGACACCCACTATGATGTTTTTCCCACCATTCAACTTGGAATACGTGTCCCATGACCTTGGTTTTATATTTTTTACATGGAAAATCAACTAGGGGATGTTACAAACGTAATTTCTCCTCCTTCCAACAAATTAGGTTTCATTGAATTTGGATTTGTATAAAAAAATTCATGATTACATTAATACAAGGTTCTTCTTAAAGTTTTGAATCGAGAATATACTAACTCTCATGCATTTATAACAAAGTGACAACGTCAATGGTGGAAAATGCAATGGGGGGTCACTTTAGATGCTAAAGGAAATCTTGAAATAAGCTTTACATAGGGGTTAGGAGAATCCTCCAACAATCAAGCTAAGGTGTTAGCATTGTCTTCGGACTTGTAAATTCTCAAATAAAGGGGACTAGAAAACTTAAATGTAACAAGGGACTCCTCAATCATAATTCAGCAAATGCGAAACCAATTTATATCTCAAAATTTTTGTCTATACAGATTGATATATAGAATTTAAAATGTGGTGAAATTTTTTGAGTCCATATGATACTATGAGGTTATGAGGACCTTTGATAATTTATCTAATCTTAAAGAAAATGAGGTTGTTTCATTGGAATTTGGAATGATGAGTATAAATTAAGGGGTTCCTAACATCTCTTACCTCTTATTAAATTAAGATTCATAAACGATCATTTAACTATGACAATAAAGCTTATGGACAAGTGGCATATAGAACTTAAGGTGATATGATGGTTGATAAATACATATCAAACCTCTATACATCCTCTTCATTCTAACATGCTTGAAGGGATGTGTAATAAACATGCAAGGATGGATTGACGAGATGAAGTTGGGATTTTCTTCTCTCTAGTTTATGGTCTTTCTGGGTGCTTTTGGATTACTAACACAATCGGATATATAGGCTTAACCCTAATATCTTCAATTCAAAGGTCTAGTATTGTCCAATGGGTTGGCTTTGGTTTTCATTCCTAGTTGAATTGGGCTTCTATTTTTTGCTCTTGGCCTTGTTGTTTTACCTCAATTTGGAACTGCTAGTCATCTCTAATTTGGGAGATAATAGGTAGTACTTTTATCTCTAGTATTTTGCCTCTTTTAAGTGTAAAATCTATCTTCAATATTTGAAATCAAGTGCAATTATAAGGTTTCAAAAAGAATGGAGAGCCTCGGGCACTCCAATAATTGCATTTCTTATGGAATTTCATACCTTCAAAGATCACATCAAAGTAGTGTGTGCCTGATTAAGGATTTATAGGTGGCCTTTTCTCATAACAATGTGAGGATGACAAGTAAAATTGAATCTCAATGAACCAAGAATGCTAATTTATTAGAAGTTTTGGCCTGTTAAAGTAGGAAATTAAAGATCAAATTGGAAGCATAGTTCAATATGCTCTATGAATTAGCCTTGGGTTTTCCGATGAGCTTGCATATTATAGTCTCCCTTCCCAAGATTTATGTTGGTTTTATTAAAGCAATGAACAAGGATGGAGAAAAAAATTAACAAGTGAAGGAGGCATAACAAATGAAAAAATATGCCTAAAATACAAGCTTTAGGAAGACACAACCAAGAATCCCTTAGTAGAAATGTTTTCTTCTAAGTCTTGTAAGGTAGTTTTATTACTAGCTTATTTTAATGAACATTATATAGTAGGTTCTATCATTATGTTACTATAAATGTAAGAATAACTTAGATAGTGGGTTGTTGATTGGGTTTAGCTTGGGTGGTTTGGAGAAATGTTGTTATCCTTCCCACCCGAGTTCAATTCCTACATGTGACATGTTGATCTCATATGTCGTTATTCTTGTAATGGATTTAAGCCTTATTATTTATGAAGTCCCTCAAGGACCAAAACATATATATTCCTCATATGGAAAATAAATATATTTTCCATGATTATTATAAAAAAAAACTAAAAACTTAAACAGGAAATAATATTTTTGAAAATTTCAGTCTTTTTGAAAACTTAATATGCAACTCTAAGAGTTTTGGTGGATACAACTTTTTTTGTGGTTAGGCGGCAAGATCAAGTAGGTCTCCGCCTCCACTCCCACCCCATGCTATGGATATCAGTATGTTTAACTCACCGGTTTCAAATGTGTCATGACACCATAAGGAAAACCCTTCTCATTCTCAAGAATCTGGAAGAAATTCCAAAGGTCAAGGTTTTTGTGCCACAATCAAGAGTACGAGCCGTGCAACTAGCTAAGCATGGCTTGGTAGGCTAATTCATGGGGATATGGCCCTCCCCACATTTTGTGAGTTTGTGGGCTGAAAAAAAAATTGGAAACCCATGATCAAGGGTTCTATCACTTCAACTTTCTGCAAAAAAAAAAGGTTTTTTTAACCTTCTTTTTCAAGGACAAGGATGATCATGATATGATCTTTCAAAGCGAGCCTTACTTCATCAGGGGGGTGGTGGGGGGGGGGAGGGTTATATCTAGATTGATGAAGCCCAAATTTTAACCCTGAAAATGATGTCCCATTTGTTGTCCCTATTTGGGTAAAGCTCCCTTTTTCTCCCTTGCACTGTTAGAATGATACTACTTTCAAAAATATTGGCAATGCACTTGGGAAATACATTGATCAAGTTGAGCCACCATAAGGGGTCTTCTCCTATGCAAGGATATGAAAGGAAGTAGATCTGGATAAGGGGCTTCCAACAATGATAACCCTAAATCTCGATAGTTGGACCCATATTCAGGAGGTTGACTATGATTAACTTCCTTTTAAATGCAAATTTTGCCATGAATATTGACACTTTGCAAGAAGTTACAAAATGAAGTAGGAGCAACAAAAACAATAGGATGAAGGAGAAAAATGGCAACAACAAAAGAGGAGAAGAGGTCCAGCTAAAAAACAGAATAATCCACTAAACTAGTGAGATCATAATGGGAACAAAGGGAAAGGACCAACTACCGCTGTCATCCACTCCAAGGGGAGGGGAACAATCTAATACAAGCCAAAATGAAAAAAATAACAACTTTGAGGCTCTCATTCAGTGACTAAGAAGGGGAAAATCTTGAAACCAATGTGTAAGAACAGGTACAAAATTCAAGACTGGGGTGTGAACTAAAGAAAAATGATGAATCCATGCCACAATTAGAAAATGATTTAATACCAAAGCAACAAACAATGGAAACTTCCTCAGAAGAGGAATAATTCCTCTCCCCTAAAAACTCCAAATTGGGGCCTACCTTCTCGAGCTCAACTAATGAGAAGCCAAAGGCAGATAAGGAAAAAGAATTAGAAAATATCCATTGGAAGGCTAGTTGGTGAACCAATAGAAAGGTAAGGCACGCAAAAACATAGAAGGATAAGGAAATGGGAGCATAGGCAATCTTAGACCCAAAACAAAATGGGTATAGAAACACAAGAAAAGGAGACAACTCAACCCCTCAACAACGGGCTACTCATAAAACAAGTAATGAGGATCCACTTTTGGAATTGCAAGGGATTGGTGTTGACAAAAAGGATGAAGGAAGTGAATTATTTGATCAAGAAATAGAGACCCTTACTTATTCTACTCTAGGAGACAAAAATGGGGGATCAAGAGATCCTCCAAAATTAGCACAAGAATTAGAATGGTAGTGGGAGTCTTTTCATTAGTGCAAGATGAGTTTCAAGCGTGATATCCACCATGTGGTCCCAATCTTCACTCAAATTTCTAGAATCTAGTGTGACATCTCCCTAGTTGGTTACTCGTTTTCTCCATATTCCTTCAAATCAGGTATGATCCTTTATCAATATTTACATGCTTGTTCAACTTAGAGAAAAACACGAGTGTTGGAATTCCTTAGTGGCCCTTGGGGACATGATTTTTGGATCAAAATGCATATTAGCATACTTTCATGTATTATGGGACCATAATAAAGAAGCAGACAAGGTCAGTAATGATGGATGCAAATTGAAAGCAGGAGAATTTTGCATCAATAAATAAATTAGGCCATCAATTATGCCGTAATGGAGCCTCCTTAGGACTCCAACAGGTTCATAGTCATCAATAACTTTATTATCAATCAATAGTTTTATGTTTTGTAAATGTTGTGTTCTGTTGAGGCAATTATGTAAGGATACAACTACAAAATTTACCCCATTTGTGTCACTTAGCAGTTTGCTCCTCGAGAAAGTTTAGAATATCTCTTGGATAAGAGAAAAATCATAGAAATTTTGAAGAAATTGCTATGTAATCCCTGATGCATTTGCCACCAACCACCAGCAAAGCACATATTTATATAATATAAATACTCTTCCCAATTAAAAAAAAAAAACAACAACAACAACAACAACAACACGAAAATAAAAGAAAATAAAAACAAAAACATAATATCAACCACTTTAAATTTATTTTGTATTAACCTATTATACTTCTATTTTTTCAATATAGATGATTTTTTATAAATTTGATATGGACATTCATTTTTAAATCTCTACCCAACATATTTTGTCCATATTAATATCTAGCATTTATTTAGATTGCAATGTAAATTTCTTTCATCCTTGAATCCTCAGTCAAATGAATGGTCATTTGATTAGAACCACAAAACCCTTAAGTTGTTGAAGAGAGTCCTTGATGATCGCTTTAGATTGGACTACATTAAACCTGTTGTTAGGATTTTTGTTGTATCAATCATGGCTTCATCACAAAGATTACAGTAGGTAAGCAGTTTAAATCATATTTGAGTTGCTTCGATCCCTGTTATTGAGCCGAGAGGCTCATTCTACAACCTAGTATGATGTGTAACGGTGTTCGTATGTCATCAAAGTTGATATTTTGCTCATGTCGGCCAAAATAAAAAATCTATAAAAAAAAATAACTATACAAAACATTTAAATAATGTAGACTCGTAAAAAAATTATACATGAAGAAATTAGATCTCTCGACTCATGTTTGACCTGTATTTAAAATAAATCTATACTAATATTAAAAACATTACTATTAAGCAAGTAAGATAAACCCTTATGTAAACCTATAAAAACATGGGTCAAAGCTTCAAATATAATAAAAGTCTAATTTATAAAAGTTATATGGTGGTCAAATGGCAACCATCCAAAAGCTTACAAGTACAAAGGAATATGCAAGAACAGAGGATCAAATGATATCATAGAAGTCTAATTTATAGAAGTTATATGGTGGTCAAATGGCAACCATCCAAAAGCTTACCAGTACAAAGGAATATGCAAGAACAGAGGATCAAATGATATCATAGAAGTTACTAGGTTTTTATAGGATGCTTTAAATTCAAAACCCATAACATATTTGAGAATATTTTAAACAATAACTGATAACATCTTAAAATATTCACCCCTTTTCATGTTGTAAAATCAATTTTTTTGCTTAGCTCCTGTCCATCTTTTTGCTTCTCTAAGTTTAGATGACAATCAATCTTTTATGAAATAAATCCATTTGCCAAATATCTTTCTCGCCCACTTACAACTATCTAAAGTCATCTAGTCTTTTGGCTGCATGGTTTTGTACCTTTTTAAGGGTGCTACTACGAGGGGCATTTAACAGATTCAAGTTAGCTGTATGGACATAAAGAGTTTTTGGCAGAACCTCGCGGGCATTAATCATTGCAGAATTACGAACTCACCAGGTCGTGTCAGTGTGCATTATTACATGTCATTATATAAATTCAAAAGTGTGGGCAATATTATCAAAATTCACACAATTCATTAAAGTATTCAACTTATGACAATTAGGGTGAGAGTCTCACTATAATTGAAAGATCTTATTTTTTTTGGAAAGGTGGCAATAAATCATTTTTTAATAATATAACTAAACTAACACATTCACATTCATAAATAATATCCCAATAAAATAATAGTTTATTGGTAATTTATAAACTTTTGAGATATAGATTTTTTTTTTTTTTTTTTTGCTATTTTCAAGAATCAAGAAAGAGGTATATAGTCAAGATAAACATTACATAGGCAACTCTTAAAGGAGCAGTAGGAAGGTAGTTCACAAAGGAATGTCATGCATCATGTTAATGAGACTTGAACTTTGGTGGGGAGGTTAAGAGCATGTGTTTCGTCCTAAAATGTCACATGTTCAAAACTAGAGGGGGGTAGAGTATGTATGTCTTCGTAGACTTAGCAATCAAATCATTGCACAAAGTTGGGTTCCTTGTCCCACAAACAAAGGGGTCTCATACACCAATTTGGTGTTTGGCTTGGCCATGACCTAAAAATTAGATAATAAATAATAAAATAATTAAACCCTCTGAACCATCAATCTTTAAAGTGTAAATTATTTAGTTTGAGTAGAATTTAATTTTTACTAAATTTCATGTTCAAATTCCATGAAAAAAATTAAAAACAAAAACCACTTTGAGAAAATTAAAATATCCAAAAACATCTTAACTTCACAAAATAAACATACTCGTGATAAATAGATAAATTTTCCAGCAAATAAATAAACTATCCTAGCCCAAACTAATTCCCCTCATTCCCTATCCCATGGATTGAGAGATAAGTGATTGAGAGATAAGTGAAAACACAATGAACAAAATCATTAAGCTTTTGGTAAAAAAAAAATATTGTTTAAAAGTTCACGAAGCTTTTGGTTAAAAAAGAAGACGACAATGTCACGTAACTTTCAAATTAAAGGAGAAATTATCTTTTATTCCAAACAAAAGTATATTAAAAAAAAGCATACTCACACTTAAAGAGATTGCTCGAAAAACAACTCAGAAAAATGGAAAGATGATCAGCAAGAACCCAATGTGAATGTATAAAGAATTTAAAGTGACAAATAATGAAAGCGTTGAATAAAAGTTAAAAAGAAGTCTACTCAAACACTTGCTTTGAATTCATTGAAGGAAAGATTCAACGATGTAATTACTCATTCACTTAACTCATTTAATTGATTAGTGTATAATGTATTTATTATTATTATTATTATTATTTTTGTTGTAGGCGGTGGATATTACATTGGGTTTTTATTGATGTTAAATATTTTTGTAAAATTTTTATAGTTGAACATTGCATTTTGAAATTCATTATTTTTTAAAAACAATTTAATTTATTTATCTATAATTTAATTAGCTACTAAATTGAACATATTATTGTTGATTATCTCGTTTAATGAACCATTGCAATAATGATAATGTACTTGTAATTAGGTTATAAAACCTTATTATATTACATTTTATGAGGGCTATGGGTTCTTACAAAAAAAAAAGTTGCATGGTTCACTGTCATCCTAACAATGCGTCGTCTTTAATGCCTTGTACCAAGGCAATGTCAGGTGTATATCATTGGTGATAATGTAAGTTCTCCAAATCGTTTGTTCCTGGTGAATTGACTTTTCTTACAAAATATATTCACCTTGAAATGACAACTAAAGACATACTTTTTCAAGTTAATGACAAGTGGAAAGGCAAATGGAGAGTTGTCTTTTAATCCTTCTAATGAATTTATTTTCCAAGTACAATGCCACAATCTTTCAATAAAAAATTCAAAGCTTTAATAATTAAAAAAAAAAATTTTAGACTTTCACGTAAATAAATTTAAGGTAATTATTTTTGTTTTAGTAAAATCTCATACTCCATTGTTTAAGTTTTTATTGAACGCAGAATCAAGAACTATTAAAAAATCATTATTTGATAAATTAAATTTGTATTCCATGATATAAAGTCAAGTTAATCTTAACCATTAATTATTTAATCATTTATATAACAACATTTTTTAATAACATTTAATATTGAAAGTTTATAGTTTTACAATTTTTAATATTATTAAAAAATATATTAATACTTATATGCACATTCGTATACAAATAATCACATTCTAAATTTGAATCTTGTTAATATAGTGAATGGCATCTACATAAGATCAAAATGGTCGACATAACTATCTTATTAATTTTATTCAAATCTTAATATATATATATATATATATATAAAATAAATACATACACAAGTATTTTAAAAATATTAAGATGAATATTATAAAAAATGAATTATATATATTATCTCCTTCAACGCAATGGATATAGTTATATTAGAGACAAATTCCAATCCATGTTAACATAGATGACAATGTTTCCAACCATAGATTTAATTATTGACTTGGATATCCATGTTCTTAGGTTAATGTAGACATTATATTAATCCTTCACAACTAGCAAATTTTTCTTCTGGACAACTGTCTAACATTTGACAACTATGACAACTTGCATATTTGTTTATTAGGCGTATATTTTCTGGCACATATTGACTTGCATATTTTTTTTTGTCTACGACCTTCAACAAATATTTAAGTATCAATGACCCTACACCCTCACAACATGCTTATTTTTCTTATCAACCATCTTTGAACATCTAATTATTTATTATTAATGTGTGCAACTCTTTCCATCTATTTTAACTATATTTAAATTAAGTGGTAGAGACTAGCTACCATGTAGCACTTGTTAATGGTAAAGAAAGAAAATCTAAACTATACATAAATTATCGTAACATAGAAATTTAAAAAATTATAAATTATAAACAAATAAATTATAAATTAGATATAACTTTTTACATCTGTTAGATAAATAAAAATACAATCATAAAATCTAAATATGTAATTAACTTAAATAATATGTAATTAACTTAAATATTCGATGTTTTTAGAAACATTGAAGTGTAAAAAAGTTATATAAAAATGGGAAAGCATTTAATTTATTAGTTATAGAAATAGTCTTTATTTTTATTTTTATTAAAATAGTATATATTTTATTATATTAATTAAAAAATTATAGTTAATATTAATAATATTATATAAAAGATAGTTTTAGAGCATAATATTGAGTAGTTTTCTAATATTACATAATAATGTTTGTGGGATGTTATAAAATAGATATATATATATATTAGTAGTTTGTTTGGGAAAAGTACCTAAGATATTGATGGCTCTAACAAACACTGCAATTAACAAAAGATACAAAGGATGTTTGTCTATTTTTTAACAACATTTGGGCAAGGACAGTGTTATTGCTTTATGTCCATCAATTTCTTTAGTTGGAGAAGTGCTCCTTTTTCCTTGAATTCAACATGAGCATAGTAAATTGTTAGCTCCTTGTTCAATGTTGAGGAGAGGGATTCCTTTCTAAGACTAAGTGCCAAATTCAACAACATGTTGCATTCAACTTAAAAAAGGTGAAGCCACTATTTATGTTGGACTAGTAAATTCATTATATATGTAAGGTAGGACACACAAAGATGTTCTTTCTAGAGCACTTTGGTTGTGATAAGAATAGAGAGTCTTGTTAGACTAAATATATTATTCATGTTCCCTCATAGTCCTTTTAAATTTCAATTCACATCTATTTTCCATGATTGTGCTCCAAACATCAAACCCTTCCAACCAAGCTAAATCGACAAAGACAAATCCAAGATGAAAGCATCAATTTCGAACAATTAATGAGGAGGATTCCACTTCATGTGACCTCAAAGGATTGAAACTAGAAAAAAAACCTTGCAACAAAATTTTTTGACATATGCACAACAATAAGCAAACCATAAGAAAATCACATTAGGATGTTAGAAGAAGTACAACTGAGAAATCATGTTCCCTGAAAACCCTTCCAAAGTACCACTAGGACCAAAGAAATAGATTAAAACACAAAAACCAAACTCACAACCTTTCCTACAATTCCTTGAGTGATTCTCTTAATTGGAATAAAACAATAAGGATCCCAGACAAACTACCATATTTCAATGAAATTGTTTACTAGGAGACCTAGCACCTAAAGGTCTCAACCACATTTATTCCAAAATCCTTACCTCCTACATTCCATTATACCACACATAATCAGTTGTACAAGGAACAAAATCAAAGGTGACAAGGAAATGGAAGACACACAAAGAAATATCATAGAGACCACAATAATATAGTGAAAGCACAACTTCTATTACAACACAAACTAGCTAGAATGGTGGTAGCTTATCTTTGAATAGAGAGATGTAAGCTACACTCATTCATAAAAGCTACTACAACAGGCCTAAATAATGGAATTTTAACACAAAGTAAGAACCCTAAAGGTAAAAAAAAAACCTAGAAGTTGAAGCGCCAAAATGTGTGTAGGGCCCAAGGTGGTTAGTTGATATGTCAATTGCTTAGAGGCACAACTTTTGTATACAATCTTCATTTGGGATGCATAGTAGCTCATTGGAAAGAACAATAAAAGGATTTTAACTTTTGGTTCATGCCTAGGTATGCCATGGCAACCTTTGGGTTCTCGAATGGCCAAAACACATCATTTAGGGTCTCAAAATGGTCCTAGAAGTTTAGGACCCAAAAAACCATAGAAAAATTGCCAAGAACATAGTGAACTGTTGAGTTAATGGAAGAGATGGGTGGCCACTAATATCCACCTAGAACAATCCTCCTCTCTTGGGAAGATTTTTCTCCATTACATCAAGTCCCCCGATCTAATGGGGAAAATTCCACTAAATTTGGCTCTTGGTCAATGACTTACCTTGGTAAAGAAGTTTCTTTTCTTTGACAACCAAATAGAGTTTAAGTATGGGGGATTTTCGCAGTGCATTATATTAGATATCATTTTTGGGATTCAACTGCGTTAAGTAAGTCATTCAAAGTATGACCATTTCCATGAGAGGTAGTCGTAAAGTGACTAATTTCTCATGATTTTTGAATAGTTCACTTAGCATTCATTGCATCGGGTGATGCTCACAGGGGTGAAGAAGTGGGATTGAAACTAGTGAAATGTGGAGAACGAATCACATAGCATCAATCATCACTTCCGGGGCTTGCACCCGGTAACCAAATAGAGTTATATGTTCTATTGGGGGTTATCCTTCATTTTGATGTTCATGATCCATTCCAAATAGAGTTATATGAATGCATTAAACAACTAGCATCTATCATGCATGTAACCAGAACAACAATAGAATGACAGGCATATACATAACCATAATGTATATAACAACCATTAACCATCATACATGCATGCCTAACATAAAAACTTGTATGAAGATCTACTCTTACCCCGAGGTTGAGTGTTACAGCCTTGCTCTGATAATCTACATCTCCTGCTCCATCTAAACCAACTGTTGATAGTTCTGAAAATATGTCAACCAAGGGGGTCTCCCCGATGTGAAGCCCCAATTAGACCTCACACCGTTTGGAATAGAAGACCCATCTGCAGTATAGGCTCGGTTGTCGTGTATTCTTAAAGATTTTCCTTGGCTTTAACTGTCGGCAAGAGAGAGAAATGTGTATGTGCCTTTGTGAAAAGCAAGTAAGCATGTCTAGTGAATGTTCGGTTGCAGGTGTATAAAGGTTCTTCTACTGCGGAGGGAGGAAAGGTGAGCCTCTAAGAGAAAGGTAATAGTACCATCCTAGTAGAGGCACACACAAGCAAAAAGATAACTGCCTAACATCAAGCAGAATATTCCACATAGATGTAGTGATTGTTACAACCATTACAACACATTTTCAATTAGATAAGCACTAAAATAATTGAAATAGTTTAACTACTTTAGTACACGTGAAATAAAACATGAATCTAAATATCTACAGAACAATCTTACAAATATTCACAATCCATGTATGAAAACGTGTTGGCCATTAGGCTTCAAGTATTAAGTAAAATTCCCAATATACATGAATACAATGAGCAACACTAGCTCTAATAGTGGAGCATTGGAGCCACAACTTGCTCCACAAAAGTACTAACTCTATCTCTCTGATGCCTTATGGGAGAAGCCAAGGTGAAAAGTCCTTTTATTGTACCATGAGGGTGTATATATAACAAATGGGGTGATCCTTCACCTCCCTTGTGACTCTTGGGCTACCCTCATGACTGTTTGACTTCTCTATGACCTTTTGACTTCCTACATGACTTTTCACATTACATGAATGACTCTTGGACTTCCACTTTACATTATATTTCTCCAATATTGAATTACATATTCCACAAAATGATGTGGCACATGATGACTCATGACATGACATGACACGACATTGATGACATGGCAATGTCAAGCCATTCTTTGTTGCTGCTTGCTTTGTGTCTTCTAAAAGATGGATCATGATCTTCTTCTTTTTCCTCCAAATGGCTTAGAGATGAGGAGTCTTTAGTGGAACTTGATCTCCAATTGTTGTCTCAATTTGATGTCCCTTTTCTTTCTCTTGATTGATTAGCTTGTATTTGCAACTAATAAAGTGTCTTATGGCATGGCCTCCTTCTCCATCTCCTTCATCATCATCTTGTCATGGTATGACAGAGTACCTGCATCTACAATTCACTCATGACAAGATGACATCAGTTTGATAAACCCCTAGTCTAAGATGTTGCATGATGATAAACTAATTGAAGCAAAATTGGGTGACTATTTGAGGGAGAGGCTCAGGAACTACGCAATTGCGAAGCTCGGACAGTCAAGGTCAAGCTTGAGCCTTGATATTGCGTAATGTGCAATTCAGGCTCGACTAAGGAAGAATATTACACAAATTGGGAACTTGGTGAGATAGGATGAGGGGTTGAGAACTAATTCAACCAACTGCGTAGTTCTGGAAGACAGAGGAGGCTGGGTGATTGCACAAATCCACAGTTCAAGAGCTCAATACTGAGGCCTAAGCCTTTAGACTGTGCAATGTGCAGTTCTAGCTAGGAAGGAGAGAAAGATTTCGCAGTTTTGGAGGTCAGAGGTTGAGCTTGAGCACTGTATTTGCACAATGTGCAATCCTGGAAGGAAGATACTGTGCATTGCACAATGACAAGGGAAAAGGGTGTTTCTTGAGGCCTGAGGTTGCACAATGTGCAGTTCAGGCTGGGCAAGATGAGGTTGAGTGGCTTGGTTGGATAGTTTTCCCAGTTAGACTGTGTTGGATCAATGAGATGAAAATGAGCAAGAGAGAGACTCTCAAGCATGATAACACACTTAGATCACTTGATGACACAACAAGGAACACTCAAAAAATATGAACACATAGCTTCCTCAATGCAACAACTTTGTGGTGGCTCATACCAAGTATGACACAAAAGATACACTTTGTGACGGCTCCTACCTAGTACGACACAAAAGATACACTTTGTGATGAAAGAAACGACGCATGTGCGACAATGCTTGAAACTCTGGAAATGAGCACGAGACATGTCTACATGATAGGAACAACTCATTATCACAAAGATTTCCTCTTGAAACAAGCCAAAACTCCACTTTGTGTGATAAGCAACAGTTCCCACTCCCAAAGACGACACTTGCGATATGACAAGAAAAGTATGAACGCTAGTGAAAGCAACACGTGCCATAGCGAGGATAACATGAAAACAATGCTAATTAGATTGAGAGAAATCAAAAGTGACAGTCAAAAGCATGAAAATGACACTTGCGAAAGAAAGGGTGTGCATACGAAACACTTTGCAAAACTCACTGAAATAGAAGTACAAACACAGCTAGAAGTGAGAAACTGTCAATATCAATGTGCATTGATTGTCGACATGGATTGAACATAGTGCAAGCACTATCTTGATAGACTGCATTAGACTTATTCAAGCTTGTGTGTAGGAGTGCGCCCATGAATTAACCTTGGACTGAGCATGTGCCAGCAGGTGACTTCAACATTTACAATCCAAAAGGGAGCTCAAAGACTTAACAAAGCTAGAAGTGACTACGGAAAGATCGATTGCAAGATCCACGGTAGGCTACAAAATTCAAGTATAGGAAAAAAATTAGAGGGTGTTTGTCGCAACGTCAACACCAACATATCAACATCATAACATACCAACAATATCATGATGCCACAAATTGCATAATGACCACCATGATGCATGTCTAACCTATTGAGCATGCATAACCATATACATTTAGTTGAATGGGCTAAATGGGTTATCCATAACCATATCCAGTCCAAGTGTTTGAACTTGGAAGCTCTTATACCAATATGTGGTATCAGATATCATGCAAAGAGAACAAAAACCCACTCTGATACCACACTGTAACCACCCCCTCCCACATTTACCCAATTTCACTGGCTTGCCGAGGTAAACATGAGACGAAGAGTTATTATCACATGACCCGACATCCAAGCTTCAGTTATGAAAGTGGGGCCAACAACTAACAACTCATAGACATTCCTCAAGGCTTACAAGACACTCAGGGGCCAAAGAACCAACCCAAGTGACCAAACCCTAAGCTTGGGCTATTTTTCTCTAACTTAACATCCCAACCGCACGCACAAGCCTGCAAGGTTGCGGTAATTAGAGAAATTTTGAGGTAAAAAATGGACCTCAAAACAAAATGTACAACAAAAATCAACTGTATGAGAACCAATATGATTCAATATGATGATGTCAACCATAGGGGATGATTCACCATTTTTGGAGTAAAAATGTAGAAAGATAATAATAAAAAAATACTACTTTTTCAACTCATATTTTGAACTTATCTCCTTAAGATATTACTCAAATTTCGAGTGGGATCACCCGTTGGATGCAAAATTTAATTTTTCATCCAAGGAGTACCCATGTTGCATACTTTTGACAGACCCTACTACACTAAAAATGTGAAATAAATAAAAAGTGTGATTGCAATCATGTTTTTTTCGTGTATTTCACATTTTTTGTGTAGTAGGGTGCATCGAAACTATGCAACATAGTTGCTCCTTGGATGAAAAATTAAATTCCACATCCAACGAGTGGTCCCACTTGAAATTTGATTAAAATCATAGGGAGATAAGTTGAAAATACAAGTTGAAAGGGTAGTTTTTTTCTTTTTTTCCCTCCAAAACTTGATGAAGTAATCTAATCTTATTTTATTATTTCCACTATTATTTTATAATATCCTTAGGAGGCCCATTTTAGACCTCAAAATTTCTCTAATGTATAGGGATCCAACCGCATGCATGACACTACTTCAATGTGGTTATAGCCCAAAATTTCCAGTTCAAAGGGTGCGGTCCCGAGATCTGAGCCACAATTCCAGGCCAACCTCTAGACCATTGCCCAGAACTATCTGAGACTTTCCAAAATCATTATTGACATGGGGACAAAGCTAAACATTCAAACTCGAATTAAAAACTTGACTTAGACTACCTAGAACACTTTAGACATTTCATCAAACAGATGGAAAACATGTAAGCTACAAGTCATGAATGCATATCTGATCATAAAAGTTTGAGATTCACCTAAGAATCACCAAGAAGACTTTATGTCCTCTCTGCATAGTTGCAAGACCACTTATTAGTCCATGCATTCATCAATCAATTAAAAACTAAACGATTCATGACGAGAGTCATAGATGGTACACATCATATAACAAGAATAGATCATGGCAACTCAACCATAATATCACCAATACAATACTACAAATGCTCATAGATCACAATAGAAGAATAACTTATTAATATATGAAAATACCAACCAAATCAGGGACTTCCACATAGCACCTGACCATAGATTGATTTGAACCAAATCTTTCTTTCAGACAATCACCCCTGCGCCATACTCCAATCATGAATGTGGGATCTCATGGAATTAAACCAACACAAAACCAAACCATGGCTTCAAGAGGCCAACCACCTCAACTCTCAACCACAGTGATTCCACCTCCATGATCGAACATCACTAACACAAACCAGATTGGTCTTACCTAAGTTTTCCAGGGCTCCAAGAACTAGTAACTCAACCCACAACCCTCCAAGGCTCCAAAGTGTTTTTCTAACCCAGCTCCAGGGACTGATAACTCAACCCACTAAGGGTTCCAAAGCGTTTGTTCCAACCTAGGCTCCAAGACTAGTGACTCAACCCAAGTTGTTCTAAGGCTTCCAGAGCATTTGTTCCAACCCATATCCATAGAGGTCCTGAGCACCAATAAGAAAAACAACAAGTGGAAAAATCCTCAACACCATGGTTATCTGGAAAATGGCAAAGAAAGGCTAAAACCACTGTCAATACAGGAAAATATCCATACCAATGACAAACATAACCAGAAAATCACATGCATATACCATGCATCCAAAAGTCGTCAAGGAAATCACACAAGCAACTTGTTACCTACAAAGCTATCCAACTATAGTTGTTGATCCAAATATTCCCTTGTGCTTTCATTCTTTCCTTTTCCTCCTTTCTCCAATCCAAGTGAATGCTAAAGTGCTCCAAGAATACTCTAAGTGTGCAAGAGTATGAGAGAATGAGAAAATAGAAGATAGCTCCACCCAAAACTGTCAAAAAGGCTATGAATTGATCCTCATAAGCCTTTTTATCATTGAGGGCTCTATTTTCTTCATTTTCCTTCATTTTTCCTTCAATTTCCCTCTCATGTAAATTTGTGACTCTTCATATTCCTTTTCTCATATTTTCCTTTATTTCATAAATAAAATACCAATTATTTCCACTTGCCAATGCCAATGCCTTTGCCAATTTCCTTAGCCATTAACAAACCGAAAGTGACACCCACTGGGATGTTTTTCCCACCATTGAGCTTAGAATACGTGTCCCATGACCTTGGTTTTATATTTTTTACATGGAAAATCAACCAAGGGTTGTATATCTTCTCCTTCCAACAAATTAGGTTTCATTGAATTTGGATTTGTATAAAAAAAATCATGATTACATTAATACAAGGTTCTTCTTAAAGTGTTGAATTGAAAATATACTAACTCTCATGCATTTATAACAAAGTGACAAAGTCAATGGTGGAAAATGCAATGGGGGTCATTTTAGATCTTGAAGGAAATCTTGAAATAAGCTTTACGTAGGGGTTAGGAGAATTCTCCAACGATCAAGCTAAGGTGTTAGCATTGTATTAGGACTTATAAATTCTCAAATAAAGGGGACTAGAAAAATTAAATGTAACAAGGGAATTCTCAATCATACTTCAACAAATGTGAAACCAATTTATATGTCAAAATTTGTGTTTATATAGATTGAAATATAGAGTTTAAAATGTGGTGAAAAGTTTTGAGTCCATATGATACTATCAGGTTGTGAGGGCCTTTGATAATCTATCTAATCTTAAAGCAAATGAGGTTGTTTCACTAGAATTTGGAGTGATGAGTATAAATCAAGGTGTTCCTAACATCTCTTACCTCTTATTAAATTAAGATTCATAAATGATCATTTAACTATGACAATAAAGCTTATGGGCAAGTGACATATAGAACTTAAGGTGATAGGATGGTTGATAAATATATCTCAAACCTTTATACATCCTCTTCATTCTAACATGCTTGAAGGGATGTGTAATAAACATGCAAGGATGGATTGACGAAATGAAGGTGGAATTTTCTTCTCTCTATTTTATGGTTTTTCTAAGTGCTTTTGGATTACTAACACAATTGGATATATAGGATTAATCCTAATCTCTTCAATCCAACGGTTCAGTATTATCCCATGGGTTGGCTTTGGTTTTCATTCCTAGTTGAATTGGGCTACTATTTTTAGCTCTTGTCCTTGTGGTTTTACCTCAATTTGGAACTGTTAGTCATCTCTAGTCTGGGAGATAATAGGTAGTACTCTTAGCTCTAGGCTTTTGCCTCTTATACATGTAAAATCTACTTCAATATTTGAAATCAAGTACAATTATAAGGTTTCAGAAAGAATGGAGAGCCTTGGGAACTCCAATAATTGCATTTGTTTTGGAATTTCATACCTTCAAACATCGCATCAAGGTAGTGCATGCTTGATTAAGGATTTATAGGTGGCCTTTTCTCATAACAATGTGAGGATGATAGGTCAAATTGAATCTCAATGAACCAAGAATGCTAATTTATTAGAAGTTTTGGCATGTCAAAGTAGGAAAATAAAGATCAAATTGGAAGCATAATTCAATATGTTATATCAATTAGTCTTGGGTTTTCCAATGAGCTTGCATATTACAGTCTCCCTTCCCAAGATTTATGTTGGTTTTGTTAAAGCAATGAACAAGGATGGAGAAAAAATTTAACAAGTGAAGGAGGCATAACAAATGAAAAAATATACCTAAAATACAAGCTTTAGGTAGACACCAACAAGAAGCCCTTAATAGACACGTTTTCTTCCAATTCTAAGACTTTAAATGCATTATAAGGTAGTTTTCTTACTAGCTTATTGTAGTGAACATTATATAGTAGGTTCTATCATTATATTATTTTAAATGTAAGAATAACTTAGATAGTGAGTTGTTGATTGGGTTTAGCTCGAGTGGTTTGGTGAAATGTTGTTATCTTTCCCACCCGAGTTCAATTCCTACATGTGACATGTTGAGCTCATATGTTGTTATTCTTGTAATGGATTTAAACCTTATTATTTTAGAAGTCCCTCGAGGACCAAAACATATATATTCCTCATATGGAATATAAATATATTTTTCATGATTGTTAAAAAAACAACTAAAAACTTAAATAGGAAATAATATTTTTGAAACTTTCAGTCTTTTTGAAAACTTAATATGCAGCTCTAAAAGTTTCAGTGGATAAAAAAATTCTGTGTGGTCAGGTGGCAAGATCAGGCGGGTCTCTGCCTCCACCCCCACCCCATGATATGGATATCACTACTTTTAACTCACTAGTTGCAAATGGGTCGTGACACCAGAAGGAAAACCCTTCTCGTTTTGTCAAGAAGCTGGAAGAAATTCCAAAGGTCGAGGTTTTTGTACCACAATCAAGAGTACAAGTTGTGCAACTAGATAAACGTGGCTTGGTAGGCTAATTCATGGGGATATGGCCCTCCCCACATTTTGTGAGGTTGTGGGTTGAAAAAAATTGGAAACACATGATCAAGTGTTCTATCATTTCAACTTTCGAGGACAAGGATGATCATGGCATGATCTTTCAAAGTGGACCTTATTTCATGGGGGCCCAAGGGTTATATATAAATTGATGAAGCCTAAATTTTAACCCTGAAAATGATGTCCCATTTGTTGTCCTTAATGGGGCAAAGCTCCCTTTTTCTCCCTTTCATTTTTAGAATGATACTACTTTCAAAAATATTGGCAATGCACTTGGGAAATACATTGATCGAGCTGAGCCACCATAAGGGATCTTCTCCTATGTAAAGATATGCAAGGAAGTAGATCTGGATAAGGGGCTTCCAACAACGATAACCCTAAATCTGAATAGTTGGACCCATATTCAGGAGGTTGACTATGATTAGCTTCCTTTTAAATGTAAAGTTTGCCATGAATATGGCCACTTTGCAAGAAGTTGCAAAATGAAGCAAGAGGAGTAGCAAAAACAAGGGAATGAAGGAGAAAAATGGCAACAACAAAAGAGGAGAAGAGGTCCAGCTAAACAATAGAACAATCCACTAAAGCAGCGAGATCATAATGGGAACAAAGGGAAAGGACAAACTTCCCTGAAGTGATCCACTCCAAGGGGAGGGGAAGGATCTAATACAGGCCAAATTGAAAAAAGATAATTTCTTTGAGGCCCTCATTTAGTGACCAAGAAGGGGAAATTCTTGAAACCAACGTACGAGAACAAGTACAAATTTCAGGACTAGGGTTTCAACCAAAGAAAAATGATGAATCCATGTCGCCATTAGAAAATGATCTAATACCAAAGCAACAAACAATTGAAACTTCCTTGGAAGAGGAATAACTCCTCTTCCCTAAAAACTCCAAATTGGGGCCTACCTTCTTGAGCTCAACTGACAAGAAGTCAAAGGTAAAGAAGGGAAAAAAAACTAGAAAATCTCCAATGGAAAGCTAGTTGGTGAACCAATAGAGAGGTAAGGCACACAAGAATAAAGAAGGATAAGGAAATGGGAACATAGGCAATCTTCATCCCAAAACTAAATGGGTATAGAAACACAGGAAAAGGAGACAACTCAGCAAGGGGATGCTCATACAATAGGTAAGTAATGAGGGTCCTCTCATGGAATTGCAAGGGATTAGGGTCAACAAAAAGGAGGGAGGAAGTGAAATATTTGATCAAGAAAGAGAGACCCTTATTTATTCTACTCTAGGAGACAAAAATGGGGGATCAAGAGATCTTCCAAAATTAGCACAAGAATTAGAATGGTAGTGGGATTCTTTTCATTAGTGCAAGAGGAGTTTCAAGCGAGATATTGACCATGTGGTCTCAATCTTTGCTCAAATTGCTAGAATCTAGTGCGATATCTCCCTAGTTGGTTACTCGTTTTCTACATATTCCTTCAAATTAGGTATGCTCCTTTGTCAATATTTACATGCCAATTCAATTTTAAAAAAAACATGAGTGTTGGAATTCCTTAGTGGCCCTGGGGAGATGATTTTTGGATCAGAATGCATATTAGCATACTTCCATATATTATGGGACCATAATAAAGAAGCAGACAAGGTCGGTAATGATGGATGCAAATTGAAAGTAGGAGAATTGTGCTTTAATGGATAAATTAGGCCATCAATTATGCCTTAATGGAGCCTCCTCAGACTCTGGCAGGTTCAGAGTCATCAATAACTTTATTATCAATCAATAATTTTATGTTTTGAAAATGTTGTGTTTTGTTGAGGCAATTTTGTAAGGTATACAACTACAAAAACCCTATTTTTGTCGCTTAGCAGTTTGCTTCTCGGGAAAAGGAAAGTTTAGAATATCTCTTGGATAAGAGAAAAATCATAGGAATTTTTAAGAAATTGCTATGTAATTCCTAATGCATTTGCCACCAGCCAAACACAAACACGAAAATAAAATAAAATAAAAACAAAAACGGAATATCAACCACTTTAAATTTATTTTGTATTAACCTATTATACTATGTGGCTATATCTATTTTTTAATATTAACAATAATCACAATAAAATTTTAAAAATAAAAACAATTATAAATTTGCATATAAATGATATTTTATAAATTTAATATAAACCTTCATTTTTAAATCTCTACCCAACCTATTTTATCCAATTAATATCCATCATTTATTTAGATTGCAATGTAAATTCCTTTTATCCTTAAATCCTCGGTCAAATGAATGATCATCTGATTAGAAAACAAAAAACCCTTAAGTTGTTGAAGAGAGTCCTTGATGGGCTTGCATTAAATCCCTTGTTAGGGTTTTTGTTATATCAATCTTGGCTTCATCACAAAGATTCTATTGGCTAAGTAGGCTAAACCATATTTGGGTTGCTGAAATCCATGTTATATTAAAAACATTACTATTAGGCTAGTGGGATAAACCCTTCTTAAACATATAAGATGATGTGTCATAGCTCACTGAGATCTGTTAAAGATCATGTCGACCCTAAAGACATGAAAGGGGTCTATGTCATTCCCTGTTCCTGCAGGGCCCCATACATTGGTGAAACTGGTCGCTCAATTAATCAAAGGATCAGTGAGCATGCAGCAGACTTGAGGCATGGTAGGGCCAAGTCCTCAGCCCTGGCTGAGCATGCCGAGAAAACTAAACATCAAGTATGTATCGAAGAGGCTCAAGTTATCGCAAGAGTGGCGCAATTTCACCATCGTAGATTGAGGGAAGCCCTTGAGATCGTGAAAAGACCTTTGAATCTCAATAGGGATGACGGCTGGAAGATTAGTAAGTGTTGGATCCCAGCCCTTTTACCTTAGCCTCTTCTTCACCTGACCCCTCTCTGTTTGTTTAGCTGGTCAGTGTTTTCTCTTGATATCATTAGTTTAGTAATAATAATATCCCCTTTTAATTATTCACCCTAGACCTGGATTATTAACTATTGCAATTTTATTCATTTCACTCATTAAAAAAAATAAATTAATTAATTAATTAAAATTAAAATTAAAATTAAAATAAATAAATAAATAAAAACAAAAACTAATAATAATAATATTAAAAAAATAAATAATAATAATAATAAATAAAAATTAAAATAATAATAATTTTACGAGACTAATATTATTAATATTAATTGGAAATTAACATTATAATATTAGCTTGGAGTTAATCTTATAATATTACTAAAGGTTATTATAATAATATTACTATTAATGACAACAATTTAATAATTTGATATAAAAATAATAATAATATTCAAAAATGTTAATTTAAAATTAATATAGTAATATTAGATTGAGATTAATATAATACAATAATATTACTGTAAATAAATAAATAATTAATTAATTAAATAATAATAACTCAAATAATAAAAATAATAAATACATATTTATATTTATATATTATAACCGTTAAAGGATTTTTTAACCGTTGCCTGTTCATATAGCCGTTTACATAGTCGTTGAAGGACTTGCATACTCTATTTAACGGATCGCTCAGACTTGTTTCTCAACTTGTCTTGACGATGAACCACACTAGTTGGTTCGAAATGCGTCGACAAACGATTCTAAACTCTTTAATAAGTTATATTGTGATCAAATGGCAACCATTCAAAAGCTTATAAGTACAAAGGAATATGCAAGAATAGAGGATCAAATTATATTATAGAAGTTACTAGGTTTGCATAGGATGCTTTAAATTCAAAACCCATAACATATTTGAGAATATTTTAAGGCATAACTGATAACATCTTAAAATATTCACCCCTTTTAATGTTGTAAAATCAATTTTTTTGCTTAGCTCTCGTCAATCCTTTTTTATTCTCTAAGTTTAGATGACAATCAATCTTTTATGAACTAAATCCATTTGCCAGATATCTTTCTGGCCCACTTACAACTATCTAAAGTTATCTAGTATTTTTTTTTATCTAGTATAAGGAGCATTTAACAGATTCAAATTAGCATAAAGAGTTTTTGGCAGTACCTCGTGGGCATTAATCATTGCAGCAGGTCGTGTCAGTTTGCATTATTACATGTCATTATATAAATTCAAAAGCGTTAAAAGTTTTCCACGAAGGTTTAATAGCTTGCACGTTCATTACTCGTTTACATGTTTTTTCCAAAGTATTACCTAAGCTATTTTTATATTTTTTCAAATATTTAAGTTTTTTTATTTTACATTTTATTGGTTAACAGATTGTATTTTTTCAAATATTTAAGTTTTTTTATTTTACATTTTATGGGTTAACAGATTGAGGATCTTATGGCCAGATTGATGGCCATTTTCTTGAGTAAGGTAGAATTTTAATGTGGGCATGTTTTGAAAATTAAATATTTATTAATAATTTTTATAAGCGATGAGCTTCACATCAGGAAGTTACTTATAGGACACAGACCAATTCATTGTTAGACTCATTCATTTTGTTAATTTCTTAATTTTTTTTGCTTGGTTTATTTACTCTCTTTTTAGTCAACTTATGGATATACTTCTAGCCTGAATTGTGGTTTTTATTAACCTGTAATGTAGTTTTTATTTTATTGCTTTACATTATAGTTTTTTAATTTATTTTAGATGTTTTAGTTATTTATTTTAATTAAGTCAATATTCTGATATAGTTTTATATTTTATGCTTTGAATTTAATACTCGTGCCTATTTATATCGCCCGTTATTAATTATTATTAATGTGTCATTTAGATATATTAATTACATTATTAATATTTTTAGATTAATTATAAATAAATTTTTAATTTAAAAAATAGATTTAAATCATTTCTAAAGTAATTTTTTCACTATATAACTTTAAAAAAAAAAAAAAAATAAATAAATAAATAATAATATTTTAATTTAATTAATTAGAAAACAAATTTTGACTTAAAAAAAAAACATTCAAAGGAAAAAAAACAAAAACTATATTTTAATTTAACCAATTAGAAAACAACTTTTAGTTTAAAACAATGAATAAAAAAACAAAACAAAACAAAACTATATTTTAATTTAATCGATTAGAAAACAACTTTTAACTTAAAACAATGACTTAAAAAAAATAATAATAATAAAAAATCAATGATACTTTTTTAAGGAGTTGTCTTTAGTGCGATTTTTTGGACTTTTGAGGTGAAATCTTGATTTGTGTTATTTAAACTGGTTTTTTGACTGTATATATGAATTCAACACCCTTAAAAACTCCTAGGGCACTTCGATTGTGCACGGGTTACCATCAAACTTGTGATTTCAATAAAAACCTAGCGGATTTTAGAGAAATTAGACCAGAAAAACCCACCGGGAAACGCTTCCAAAAAATCACTAAAAACAACTCGTTTTTTTTTTAATAATAACATATATAAAATTTTGCTTTTATTTTATATATTCTTAAACATTTTTTATATATATTTTTTTTTTAATAATAACATATATAAAATTTTGCTTTTATTTTATATATTCTTAAACATTTTTTATATTATTTAAATACGTTCTCGCATCCACTTGTGGACAACCATTCTTAAAATCTAGTCTTAAAGACAATAATACAATGTAAGGCATTTTTTTTTTGGTTTTATAAATTATAATAAAAATATTTTAGTCATTTTAATATTTTTATTTTTTTTATTTTATTTTTTTAATAAGCTATATATATTTAGTATGAATAAAATTATAAATAAATATAAAATTGATTATGTATATTTCATTTATATATATGTATATTTATTAATATGTTGGTGAGTTGTGAGAGTAAAGTGAACAAAGAGCATCTGCTCCCATAATAATAATAATAATATCCATTTTTAAGGTCACAGCCAAGCCAAACACCAAATTGGTGTATGAGACCTCCTTGTTTGTGGACAAGGGACCCACCTCCGCGCAGCGATTTGACTGCTAAGTCTACGAAGGCATACATACTCTACCCCCCTCTGGTTTTGAACCTGTGACCTCTTAGGAGGAAACACATGCTCTTAACCATTAGGCCCACTCAAGCTGTATTTTTAAGGAGTGCTTTAACAATATAAGGAGTGCTTTAACAAAGACACTCTATCCACGAGTTTCTCATGGGTAATTTTTTTAATTAATAATATTATTTATTGTTTTTAATATGAGATATATTAGAATAATAAAATACATATGTTTTTTGTTTTTGTTATAATTTTTTAGTCCTAATGAGCAAGTTTCATTGCCTAACCTTTGTTCCTAAGTCTTAACATTGATTCCTACTTCTCCAAAACCAAAGTGGTGCTCATATTCTCACTAAGAATAAATGATACAAATACAAGGTCATGTGTGGGGGTTCAAGGTGTTGTTTGTGGTTCAAGTTTTCATGTGTGCTCAAGGTGTTATTTGTGGTTGTAGCCAATGTGTGTTCAAGGTATTGTTTATGACCTTAGCCAATGTGTGCTCAAGGTGTTGTTCATGGCTTTAGCCCATCTCTTTTCAAGGTGTTGTTTGTTGGTTTGGCCTATGGTTAGGGATGTTAATGCCACTAGAAGTTTTTAGCAATAGATATGTACCTTAGGGTCATGGAAACATTATATGTGACTACTTTTTACCCTTCTTTTCAATATACACAAATCTATTGTAGATGAAACTATATACACATATAAGTTGACTATGCAAATTAGTTTAATTGTAACTTTTATTACTATAAACTATTAACTCTGTATTTCTTTATTGTAGCACTTGTTTATGAATGTGAATGTGTTGGTTTAGTATATTATTTAAAAAAATGTTTTGTGAAATCATTTATTGGTAATTTATAAACCTTTGAGGTGTAGATTTTTTTTTTTTAAATTGGGATTTCTTTTTTTTTTTCTATTCCCAATAATCAAGGAAGAGATACATAGTCAAGATAAACATTACATAGGCAGCACTCAAAAGACCTGTACAAAGGCAACTCACAAAGGGCATCATGCATCATGTCAATAAAACTTGAACTTTAGCGGGGCAGGTTATCATTAAACCCTCTCAACCACCAACCTTTGAGGTGTAGATTATTTGGTTTGAGTGGAGTTTAACCTTTACTTGGTTTCATGTTCAAATTCCATGGGGATGGGCCTTTTAGGGGAATTAAAATATCCCAAAAGACATCCAAGCTTGACCTACCTAACTTCGTAGAATCATATAAACATGCCAATAATAGATAAGTAGTTTAATAAATTATCCCAACCCAACCTAATTTTAAAAAAATAAAAATAAATAAATTTTGAATTATCAATCAATCAAAAACAATTTTAAATTTCAATATAAAGTAAAACAATTTAACTTTTAGTCTAAAATAAATAAATAAAATCTATCTTACTAAAAGAATATATATAAAAAAAATTATTTTATATTTCCAAAAAACTAATTACTATATATAATTTTTATTTTATATTTCCAAAAACTAATATATATATATAATCGGAAAACCAAACCAATTTTATTATACAAACTGCCATATTTTTTTAGATATTGGAGTCATAATAAGTATAAAAAAATATTTCACTATTAAACGTAATAAATAATAATAAATATTCAAGGAAATGTTGCAAAGCCCAAATATTATAGATTTTTTATTGATTAAATAAATTACGTGAAGTTGAGATTATATATTTATTTATTTATTTTGTTTATTGTAAATGATGATGACTTCTCATAAGGTATTTGAATATTTTCAATATATTTTCTCTGATTGGCTGGTTGTAGATTTATGTGGTTTTTCAGGTGGTTTGGTAGCCTTGCGGGATCTTTTATCGCTGTCTTTGTTGGTATATAAATGTTTTGCTTATATCTTACTAACATGACACATTCGTGGAGATTCAGAAAATCTATTTCCTAAACTTCTATGTTCCTTATAAGGATAGGGTATTATTCTAAGATCGTTTGGAGGTTAGTGGCATTATGAAGATCAGTTCTCTTGTCATCGCGGGAGACTTCAATGCAAATTTTTTCATGAGGGAGTGTGCGGGGGGAATGCAGGTAGGACCCCTTCGCGGATAGACTACATACTATTTTCACTAAAAACTGAAAACCACCTATTGGACATATCTCCCACTCCTCTTTCTCCAACCTGTTATAATGACAGAATTGGTGCAAACCATATCGGGAAAACAATGGATTGCTTTCTGGTGCATGAGAACTTGTTGGAGAGATTAGGTAATATGTGGTCCTGGGTGGATATGACATTCATATCAGATCACCTTCCCATTATTTTATTATAGCGGACTGAGAAAATTCGCTTGGGCATTTCTTTCAAATTCAATCGAATATGGCTGGAGGATGATGATTTCAAAAATTTATTTACTTTGACATGGAAGAAGGTGGTTCCGGTGCTGGGGACATCTTGGATGCAACACATTTATGAGAAACGACAATTCCTTAAGATTCCGGTTTGGATATGGGAGAACCAAAAAAAGAAATCCATGTTTAGGGATTTGAAGTCCCTTGTTGTCGATATTGAAAGTATGGGAAAAGAGTTGGATGGAGGGGATCCAACCCCAGTGTTATTAGAGACGCTAAATGAGTTGGAGGACAAGAAAATACATATTTGGTATAGGAAGCCACCTGGCGTTTGAAAAGACGATCTTTATGACTTAACAAAGGCGATAGGAATACTCATTTCTTTCACAGATATGCAAACTTGAGGAGGATCACAAATATATATGGAAAATAATCGGAAGAAATGATGTGAACTTATACACTATTGCTGAGATATAAGAAAAAGCGGTATATTTTTTTAAATCTTTTTACAAGGACCAGATTGGGGTGAACATGGATGACCAAATCTAGGCATCATAAAACTACCCCCTCATGTTTGATGTGGCATAAAACGAAGCACTATTCAGGCCTATAGATATGGACGACATACTTAGAATATTAATATTAAAATATTTTGTGAAGGATAAGTGTCCTAGAGCGGACGACTAGACCGTGGAGATCTTCCTCCACTTCTATGATTTGATGGGACAAGAGCTTCTGAATATGGTTGAAGAGTCTAGGACTGTTGGGAATGTGATGGGAGCCATAAATTCAACCTTCATCGCTCTCATTCTGAAGTCAGTTGATCCCTCCACCTTTGCGTATTTCAAACATATCTCGCTCTGCAATATTACATACAAGCTCATCTAAAAAATCATTGAGGAGCGTATGAAGTATACTCTCTCGTCCCATATCTCTCAGGAACAATACGGTTTCTTGCCCAACCATCTGATTTATGATGTTGTGGCCACAACACAAGAATGTATTCATTCCATCCATACGAGGAAAATGGAGGCACTGGTCATGAAGGTGGATCTACAAAAGGCATATGATTGTGTGGATTGGACCTTCTTGAGACTCATATTAAGGAAGATTGGAATGGTGATGTACAACATTGAATGGATTATGGCATGCGTTACCTCGACATCTTTTGTAGTTCTGATTAATCAATACCCATGTTGTTTTTCAAAGCCAGGAGGGGACTGCGACAAGGATGCTGACTCTCATAGGGATTGGGTGAACAACTGTAATTAGTGTAAATACATAATAAAGGAAATGAAGAGTCATCGAGAGATGAACTGAATAGTCACTCCCTATTGTATATAATAATGAACAACCTGAATGAATAATACGATTACATTTGAGGAGTTACCTCCTGGTCTGACATGGTATCAAAGCCAGCGCCATTTTTAGCTTCCCTCTCTGCTTTGTAACTCCCTTCTACCTATTTTGCAGAACTGACCATAGGTGTGCCTCTCTCAAGAATTTGATAACCATTCTATAGGTTTTCCCCTCTCTCGCAACTGCTGCCCCTCTCTGGCAACCACTGCAGACGTTTGGCTGGTTATCGGGTATTTTTTCTCTGTTCATACATTTTATTTATAAATCACAATCAATTAGTGTTAAGCGCTAAACCTTTCCTTAAGCGCGCCTTTATTATAAATATGAATTAAGCACGTGGGTGGTATTGATAAGTGTAAGCGGTATCTCGCGCGCCCTAAAGGCTGTAAGCGGAATTCCAAAATTTCACGCAATTAACCTTAGCGGGCGACACGTAGCACGAGAAAACCACTTTTCTCGCGCGCTCTCAACTTGTTATGCATCGTGCAAGATTTCACGTGAGATTATGCGATAGCTGTTGGATCAAGTAGGATTGATCGACGGTGGAGATCGGCCAAGCTAGTTTGCAAGTGGGTGACGTGATAGCCATTCGATTAGCCGGGTCAGATCTCACAATGATCACGTCGAAAGATGCATGTGAGTTAATTTAAATTTTGGACGTGATAAGGTTTTATACAACAGGATTAAAACCTCGTTGAGTTCCAGCCATCAAGACCATTCGTTGGTTGATTGATCGGACGCATATCGCTTCTGAAAGTGCGCGCAGGTTAATGTTAGAAATGGACACGATAAGGTTATGAACTGGAGTTTTAATTCCTTTGGTTCCGTGAGCGGACGACACGATATCCGTTGGATCTGGAGAAGTGAGATCAATGGCGCAGATTGAAGCGCTTGATAAAAGGAGAAGTCAACGAGGGACCCACAGTGATTGGTTAGATAAGCGGGACCCTCAAGGGGAAAATCCACGTACAGAACCGGATTTAAGCACAACTGATTGGTTACAAAGTTAACCAACAGTCGAATTACACAGTACACATTTTTTGAAATGCATTCATTGATATCTATTGTGGGAGTGGTTCTCACCGGGAAGGAGAACTATCCTGAATGGTCGCGGAAAATCAAACACACTCTCATTTATAATGAGCTGTGGAAAGGAGTGTGTGTTGGAGACAGAGACAAAGAGCCAAAACAACCTACCTCAGACAAGGAATTAGCCATTTGGGAAAATAAGAACAACAAGGCTTATGCATTGATTGCAGCATCAATAAATGAAGAGGTGAGTCGCCATATTTTGCCATTTTCAAATGCTTTCAAAGCCTTACAAAAACTGAAGGAATCCTATGACTCACACTCTGCACTTTAAGTTGTTCAACTCATGATTAAATTGTTCACCCTTGAATTACAAAATGATGATACTCTTGCTCTTGCATTAGAAGTAAAATGTATTATGCATGATATCAAAGTCACTAATGTTGAACTGGACATTCCTATGATAGATTTTCTCAAGGCACTTTATCCCACTTACTCAAATTATCTTGAGTCATTGCAAGCAAATGGAAACCTCAAAGATATTACATTTGACCCCCTTGTGAAGAAAATTGTTGAAAGAGAGAAAGCTTTTGGGAAGAAGACAACTCCTCAGTCTTCTGAAGAGGTTGTGTGCCTTGCACATAAAGAGAAGAATCTTGCTCAAGATTCTTCGAGAGGAAGAGGTGGTCGAAGAGGAAGAAGAAGATATTTCAGAGGTGGGGGGGGTAGACACTCTCAAGGAAAAAAGTCATATTTGCACTGCATACACTGCAAAAGAGATGGATCACATGATGTATCCACATGCAAGTTGCCTTCAGACAGAATTGAGCATGAAAGAAACCAACCCAAAGGTAAGACTAATGATAAAGTAAAAGGTAAAGCACCTGAATCTGCTCACTAAGTTGTGGCACACTGTAATATTGGAGTAAATGAAGACTTATTTAATGCTTCACTTGCTTCTTGGAAAAATGATTGGTTGCTTGATTCAGGAGAAACTTGCCACATGACTTTTAGAAGATATTTTTTTGAAGAATTTACTGACAATGTTGATGGAGCAGTATATTTTGCAGACAAATCAAAACTCAAGTCATCAAGGCTTGGTACAATCAAGCTTAAATTTCCTGGTCATCCAGACTTTCTTCTGCATCAGGTTTTATATCTCCCATAGCTGAGGAGAAACTTGTTGTCCTTGGTCCACATCCACCGGCAAGGACACTCCATTCATATGTTTGATGGCAAGCTTGAGGTGAGAAAAGCATCAGGCAACTCACTTGTCATGACGGGGATAGAAGAAGAAAGGCTTCTCAAACTGCAGGGTACCTATGCCCGTGCACAAAATTTCTCATACAATTCTCATGATGAAGAAGGTACATTTCCATCAAGTTTATTATGGCATGCTAGATTTGGACACCTGAACTATGACAACCTCCACTATTGAAGAAAAATGGTGTTACTGGTTTGCCTACAATTCCTAGGAAACTTAAGCGATGTGATGCTTTCATTCTAGGAAAGCATAGCAAATAGTCTTTTCATGATTCACATTCAAGAGCACATAGAAAATTTGAACTCATTCATTCAGATTTATGTGGCCCATGCATGTTCCTTCTGCAAATGGAAATAAATATATGATGACATTTATTGATGACTACACCAGAATGTGTTGGGTTTATTTATTGAAGAACAAATCTGATCCTTTTCAAACATTCGAGAACTTTCATACATGGATTGACGATGATGCACAATCTCATATTGGCTCTATTCACACTGATAATGGAAAAGAATACACTTCAAGTGAATTTGAAAACTATCTTCGCCAACATGGGATCAAACATCAAACAATTGTGCCTTATAATCCCCAACAGAACGGAGTAGCTGAAAGAATGAATAGGACAATCTTAAATATGGTGCGCTCCATGATGTTTTGCAAAAATGTAAAAATGATGTTTTGGGCTGATGAAGTTCTATGTGTTGTATATATAAAGAATAGACGTCCATCTAATGCTATTAAAAACAAGACTCCTTATGAAATGTGGTATGGGCATATTCCTTCGGTAAAGCATCTCTGGTCTTTGGTTCCACATGTTATGCCTTGATACCAAATGTACATAGAAACAAACTTGGTGCAAGAAGTCGTAAGTGTATCTTCCTAGGGTATTCAAACACCTCTAAAGCATATCGTCCCTATGATGAAGCCAATAAAAAGTTTGTTGTATCTAGAGATGTAATCTTTCTTGAATCATCCAAAACTGACAATGTTGTTGAGCGGCAACTTAATCGCTTGGATAGATTCACAAATGCAAAATAATTTCAAGAATTTGATAATTAGATTCCACACCTTGAAGGGGGGATTCCTATACTAGATCAACATGTGGAATCTTCTTTTGAAGCACTCTCTCCCCCGCATGAAACTCCAACAACGGATGATACTTTGAGTGATGTGATTGACAGAATTGGGAGACTCAATCTTGATTCAGTCCCAACTCAATCAACGGAGCAGCCTGGACCATCTCAGAAAGGTCCCCCAAAGTGGCTGACAAAGACACTTGAAAGTGTTCATCCTGATGAGGTTGGAAAGACAGGAACTAGAAATTCAACCCAGCAAAATGGAGGTGATGTAGATGACTCTGATTCACCTGTTGATATGGATGTTTCTTATGATTGTGAATTGAATTTGTCTACAGATTTTGAACCAACTTCCTTCAAAGAAGTTGCTTCTCATGATGAATGGAAAGAAGCAATGCAAAAGGAGTATGATGCCTTGATAAAGAATGGCACTTGGAAGCTGGTTGATCCTCCATTGGGAACCAAACCAATTGGCTACAAGTGGGTCTACAAGAACAAGTATAAATCTGATGGCTCACTTGACAAGCACAAAGCCAGGCTTGTGGCAAAAGGTTTTGCATAGAAGGAAGGGGTCGATTATGAGGAGACTTTTGCCCCCACAACAAAATGGGATACCATCCAGACACTCTTTGCCCTAGTAGCTCAGAACGGTTGGAAAGTCCATCAAATGGATGTAAAAACTGCTTTCTTGAATGGAGATCTAAAAGAGAATGTTTTTATGTCCCAGCCTGAAGGATTTGCTGTAAAAGGACATGAACATAAAGTATGCAAAATTGTGAAATCTTTAATGGCATCAAACAACCACCACAAGCCTGGTATGAAAAACTAACTGAGCATCTTCTGAAACTCAATTTCGAACATTATGATCTTGATGATGCAACTTTGTTTGTCAAGAAGGTTGGAAAAACAGTGGTATATCTTATGGTATATGTAGATGATCTTTTGATAACAGGGAACAATGAGAGCTACATTGCATCCATAAAGAAGGAATTGAGGAAAGGTTTTGAAATGACTGATTTGGGCTATGTTCATTCCTATCTTGGTATTGAAGTAACTCAACATCCGAAGTCCATATTCCTTTCTCAAAAGAAGTACATTGGAGATCTGTTGAACAGGTTTGGCATGACTAAATGCAATCCTTTGACTACTCCAATGGAACCAAACTTAAAGCTCATATCCATTGAAGGAAAAGAATTTGAGGATGCAACAAAGTATAGACAGCTTGTAGGAAGTCTCAACTACCTAACTACTTCCAGACCAAACATTTCATTTGTTGTTGGAACCCTCTCCAGCTTTATGCAAAAGCCTTGTGAAGGACATTGGTCTGCTGCAAAAAGAGTTCTAAAGTACTTGAAGGGAACTCAAGACTTTGGAATCAAGTATACACAGGTGGGCTACTTTAGATTAATTGGATACTCTGATTTAGACTTCGATGGAGACAAATAAAATGGGGTATCTACTTCAGGTTACGCTATGAGTCTTGGATCAGGAGTTGTCTCCTAGAGATCACGCAAACAATCAGTTCCAACGGATTCCACAACAAAGGCAAAATATGTGGCAGCATCTGAGGCAACAAAATAAATTGTGTGGCTCGGGAAAATTCTGGAAGATTTGCAGGTAAAACAAGTACAATCAACTCCACTCATGGTTGACAACACCTCAGCAATAAAGTTGGCCAAGAACCCAAAGTTCCATGATCGAACGAAGCACATCAATAAAAAATATCATCTAATTCGACATCATGTTGAGGCCAAAACAATCCATCTTCGCCATTGTTCCACTAATGAGAAAATTGCAAACATCTTCACTAAAGCACTTGGAAGAGAGAAGCTTGAAAAATTCAAAACGATGCTTGGACTCACCAATATCCCTTCAGATTAAGGGGGGAATGTTTACACCTAATCATAGGGATTGGGTGAACAACTGTAATTAGTGTAAATAAATAATAAGGGAAATGAAGAGTCATCAGGAGATGAACTGAACAGTAACTCCCTATTGTATATAATAATGAACAACTTGAATGAATAATACAATTACATTTGAGGAGTTACCTCCTGGTCTAACATTTTTATTAAAAATCATCTTTAAAAAATTCTTTCTGTCAGGAAAATTTTTAAAAAGTTTATGAAGCTTTCGGTGAAAAAACATACTCACACCTAAAGAGATTGCTCGAAAAACAACTCAGGAAAATGGAAAGCTGATCTTAAAAAAGCAACAACCCAATGTGAATGTATAAAGAATTTAAAGTGGCAAATAATCTGGAAAGCTGATCTTAAAAAAGCAACAACCCAATGTGAATGTATAAAGAATTTAAAGTGGCAAATAATGAAAGCCTACAATAAAAGTTAAAAAAGTATGCTCGAACACTTGCTTTGAAATCATTGAAGGAAAGATTCAACGATGTAATTACTCATTCACGTAACTTATAATGTATTTTTCTTTACTATAAATGTACAGAAAGATAATCTAAACTATACATAGATTATTATAACATGTAAATTTTAAAAATATATATGTATATTTTATTTTTTCAATTTAAAAAAAAAATCAATATAACTTTTTACATCTATTACATGTGTAATAAATAAAAATATAATCATAAAATCTAAATATATAATTAATTTAAATATTTAATATTTTTAGGAAAACTGGGTAAGTGTAAGAAAAGTTTCTTTTTACCCGGAGAGAAAATTTGTAATTTCCATTATCTATTGAAAATTACATGTTGTAGATGCCCATAGGCATATGCAAATACTGTAATCGTAGTCCGCTGATATAATTCCAAGATTTGTAACAAGTAGACCCAGTTACTATAATAATTACATATTCAAAAATCACCAGTGGTTGATCATTGCTCAGTAGCCCAAACTTACTAATTACAAGATAAAAAGCTGTAAAAAAGAGACAAAATAAATGTTGTTGATCTTAGGGGTTGTCCGCCCACCGAAGTTCCTGATCTATGTATGGCTTGTGGAAGCACTGGTAGGTCCTCTTCGGTGTATGCTCTGTGATCAGCCATTCTCCTCGAGGATGATGCGTTGCCTCTTTCGATAGCTTGTTTGCACTTTCATTACACTCCCTGTAGATATGAGTGCATGAAATATGATCAAAATTTGTTTTAATAAAAACGATATCATCCATAATAGTTCTTAGAGTATATGCATGGCATGTAGCTGTGTTGTTAAACCAATTTATGACTATTTTGGAGTCCCTAAATATTTAAATGTGCCTGCATTGTTTGAGAATGGCAAAATGTATCAAATGTCAAAGGGTGATCAGCTCTGCATAATTATTTTTACCCTCACCTAGACCCATACATATGTGGAAAAAATGGGTGTCTGATAGATGAAAAATTATGCCTCCCCCACATCCCTGGGCTTGTGCAGCCCCATCAAAAAAAGCCCAAGGGTGGGTTTTGTCAATTTATTCCTATGTGATGTTCCTAGGTCTGTTGATATATTCCTCTATTGGGAGTTCCTCATAGCCCGAAACAATTTTTGGTGGAATCAAGGCCCAATTTATGATCCGATTACGGAAGATGATATTGTTGTGTCCCATCCATATATGCCATGAGACCAGAGGCGACAGATTTCTAATTTTTGGATCAGTGGCATCTCCCCACCAATTGTCCCAAGGACTTGGGATATCTGCACCATGCCAGATTTGGTTAAAATCTAGAGTATGTAATACTTGTGTCCATAGCAGTTTGGATGTAGAACATGTGAGGAATAAGTGTTGGTTTGATTCCTCCTCCTGATGACAGAGTACACACCAAGTTGGTCCTGTGAAAGCCCTTTTTCTGAGATTAGCTCCTGTGGAGGTTTTATCCTCAATAATATTCCACATTAATAATTTTGTTCGTGGGGGAGATTTTAACTTCCATAGTTGGCTCCACCAGCTCAGCATTATGTTCGGTTTAAGCTCTGCTTGTATGTGGTCGTACCCTTGCATGGAGGAGTAATGACCATTTTTGGATAGGCCCCAAATTAGTTCATCCTCGTCATCTTTGAGGCGGACATGTGATTCTGATAGAGCTTGCATAAATATTTTCCACTGTCTTTCCCATTGGATCGGGACATTCCATTCCTCACCTATGTGCCAGGCTTGCAGAAGAAAAGTTGTGTTTTGATGGTCTCCTAGTTGAGATATATACTGGACACCAATGTTTTTGAGGAAGGTGATCAATTCCAGTGGTAGTTGATATACATTCCCACTACCGGTCCAGGGGTCAATTCCAATCCGCATTGATGCCCCATTCCCAATCTTCCAGATAAGTCCTCTTTTGATGATGGGCAGGGTGTTTAGTATGGCCCTCCATATGACTGCAATTCCTTTTCTGTTCCAAGAAGGTTTCCTTATCCACTCAATTATAGAGTTGGGCCAAATGTATTTATGGGAGACCACCTCTGACCAAAGGCTCTTATGGTTCAGGAGTAACCATCCTTGCTTTGCGGCCAGTGCTTGTGCAAAAGCCGGGAGATGCTTTAAACCCCATCCTCCCCATTTTTTGGGGGTCGCAATTCTGCTCCATTTGACCCAAGCATACGGCTTCCCATCCTTTTGTCCCTTCCATAGGAAATGGCTGCAAATTTTTTGGATCCTATGTAGAATCCCCAAGGGAATCCAAGCCAAAGACATCCAAAAAACAGGGGTAGCTTCTATTACTGCTTTGATGAGTATCAGTCTTCCTGCCCTGGATAGGAAGTGATGACACCAGATATTTATTCTTTTCTCCACTTTTGTAATCAACCAATTCCAATCTGCTATTTTGTATCCGTCTGCTTTGATCCTAAAGCCCAGATACTTCAGTCCATCCTGTAGATCCAATACTTGATAGGGAAAATTTTGTAGGGAGAGGTGAATTTCCTGTTGGGAGCATTCAGAGAAAGATATAGTGGACTTTTCCCTATTGATTTCCATTCTTGTAGCAGCACTGAAGAGTTTTAATGACTCTTTTAGAGTAATAATGTCCTGTATGCTCCCATTGAGGAAAATGAGGATGTCATCCACAAAGAGAAGATGGGTCAATAGGAAATGATCAGTAATATTTAGTCCCCTGAGTCTCCCAGCTCGCTTCTCCGAATCTAACAGTTTACTCAGGCCTTCCATGACTAGGAGGAACAACAGGGGGGATAAGGGGCATCCCTGCCTGATTCCCCTTTCCGCCTGAAAGGGATGGGAGGCTGACCCATTTATAAGAATTGCGAAGGATATAGATGTTATACAACCCATTATCCATTTAATGAACTCCAGGGGGAAACCCAGGTGAGTGAGGATCATTCTTAGGTATAACCAACTAACTTTGTCAAAGGCTTTGGATAGGTCAATTTTGAGAGCCATCCCTTTGAGCTTTCTCAATTTAATAGAGTGGAGGGCCTCTTGGGCAGAGCCAATGGCTTCATGGATATGTCTATTGTGGAGGAAGGTGAATTGTTCTTGAGAGATGTGTTCAGATAGGATAGGCTTAATACGATTGGCTATGATTTGTAGAGACAATTGCATAGTGAAATAGGGCGGAAGTCATGGAAGGAGGAGGGGGAGTCAGTCTTTGGAATGAGGGCTATGTAGGTGGAGTTTAAGGGGGCATATATATGACCAAGAGTCTGACTTTCTTCGATCACTCCAAGTAAATCCGGTCCAATAATGTCCAAGAAGGCAATATAAAATTCCACCAGCCAGCCATCCGAGCCTGGGCTTTTGTCTTTCTTGAACCATTTGAGAGTGCTTTCAAGTTCCCCCATAGAGACAGGTTTTATAAGGTCATCAATTCCATCTGGTTCCAAGTACCCAGGGAAGTGGCCAGCAAGATTGATGATTTCAGGTAGAGAGGGGGCTAAGGGGGCTTTGAAGAGCTGCTTGAAGTGGGAGATTCCTAGTTGGGTGAGCTGTGAGTGTGTGGTAGCCAACTGATCCTGTTCCATGGGCATCTGCCAAATGGTATTGCTGACTTTCCTTCCATTAGCAAAGTTGTGGAAAAATTTTGTATTGCCATCCCCTGCTTGCAGCCAAATTGCTCGGCTTCTGAGCCTCCATAATTCTTCCCTATTCAGAAGGATCTTGGATCACTGTGATTCCAAAGCCACAAGGCGAAGCTTTGTTTCATTGGATAGGTAGCCAAGCCCGTTGTCATCAGTTAAGGAGGCCAGTTGATCTTTGATATCCACAAGTGATTGTTCATCCCTTTCTTTTTTCCTTTTAGACTAGTCAATGGTTAACCTCTTGAGTTGATTCAGGTTCTTGCAGAATTCCGCGGTCTTTCTCTGATCTATGAGGGGTGGCTGGGCTTGCCAGAATTCCAAGACCATCTTGACATAGTACGGGTCTTTTAGGCACAATGAATTGAATTTGAAAGGGGCTCTAGGCTTCCTGAAAGGACCGGTCACTTCCAAGAAAATGGGGGAATGGTCCGAGATTCCCCCCGAACCAACCCATTGTCTATATAGGGCAAGGGTTCGGAGGAGATCTTCATGTATGAGTAATCTGTCCAACCTTCTTCCAAGAGCAGCTTCACCAATACACCTGTTATGCCATGTGGGCATCTTCTTGTTCATGGGAACATCTATAAGTCCATATTGGTCCAGGAGGGAGCTCAGCTGGTCTGAGAGTGGGTCAATCTGTGAGTGATGGCCCCAGGATTCCTCATTCCCAATGGAGAAATTTAGGTCTTCCCCTATAATGGTGGAAATGTTGATCAAGGGTTATCAAATAGGGATTGCCAAAAGGCAAGTCTGTTTTGGTTGGGGGCATAGATATTGATGATGCAGATGTGATTGCCTAATTCAACAGATAGAATGTCCATGCCCAGGAATCCCGGACCTCCCCAAGAGGATATCACCTTAATAGATTTTGGATTGATACCCATGGCTAAACCCCCAGATCTGCCCACAGCATCCAGGCCTTGAAAGTACCAGCCAGGAAGTAAAGTGTGTAGGATCTTTATGATCTGATCAGAGGGCCCTAGGGTTTCCTGTAGAAGTAACATGTCACAGGGGGAGCGGTTTAAGAGGCGCTTAAGAGCCAATTTTTTCTTAGGGTTGGCCAACCCCCTACAGTTGAAAGAGAGACAAATCATTTGGGAACAGTGACAAGGGGTTCAGATGCTCTAAGTGCCCTTTCAATGGTGGATTGTCGACCCTGCGCCACATCTGCCACCGCAGATTTGATGGCTTTGGCAATCTTTGAAGGCCTACCTCTGGAGGGTTTAATCTCTGTAGGTTGAAGGGGGATGACGAGTCCAATCAGGGGGATACTGTTCAATGGATGAAACCGAAGGTTGTAGGAGTGTGAGCCCGATGCAGAGGGGGAGGGAGAAGGTTGAAGGAGAGGGTTTAGTGCTTGTAGGGACGGCGGGGTAGTGGAGAATATGGGGGAGGGGGGCTCAAAACCACAGTTAATGGGGGGGTGTGTACTCGATAGGGATGCAGAGTGAGACACAGGAATATGCAAAGATGAATTTAAAAGATTGGAAAGAAGAGAAGAGGAGCTAGAAGTAGGAGCAATACCCGATGTAGGAGCAGCTTCCACCGCAGACCAGGATCGAGTCAGTGGAGGAGATGTAGGTGGAATCCTTGCAGCACTGGTTTGCTTAGCAATGACTCCCTCGGCATCGTTTGAGTGATCCTGACTTGAGGGCTGCTCGTCCACAATCGAATCTTCAGAAAATCGATGTTTCACTCCCCTTGCAGCCTCCTGTGCAGCAGTAGTGAGCAATGGGCAATCCTTGTATAGATGTCTGACCTTGTGGCATCTTCGGCATTGAAAGGGCACTCCTTCGTAATCCAGATTTTGACAACGCGAGAAGTGCCTCCAGTGAAGGGTTATCTTTTCCTCCAACCCCTCCCTAGTATCTAGATGAACCAGGATTCACGCCATTGTCATAATCCCAAATTTTTCAAAGGACTGGTCATGTTTTAAATATGTACCCAACGCATCTCCTATGCGCTTGAACACAACAGGGGTCCAGAACTGCATTGGAAGGCCTGGCAATCAGACCCAGATCAGCCCTGCACCCACCTGTTCACGCTCTGGATCAAATAAAGGGTCCCATCTTTTTAGCAGTACTAGTGCAGCTTAATGTGCTAGAAGCAGGAAAGAATCCAATCAGTGTATTCTTCCCTATGGAAGTGAAGGGCAAACCATCCACGAGCCAAGACCCTGATAACGGGTAATTCTTTGAGTAAGGATCCCCATATCTCCAAGGTCCAAAGGCGAAGGTGTTCCACTGAGTAGTTTCTGCCCCTTACTCGACCCACCAAAACCTTCTTTGTCGTATCTGCAACTTCTCCCATCGGAATGTCCTCACCAAGGGTTAGATTGATGTCCCTGTCCACCGCTTTAAGGCACCTTCCTTTCTTGGGTTTATCTGTGCGTCAGGCGGTCGGATGCTCCTTAAGTAAACCCCTGCAACCCTGGTTGATAGTTTGGGGAGTGGACGGGGTAGATTTAGGGTTTGGGATCGGGGAGCTGAAGCAGCCAGAATGAATAGGGGTATTAGGGTTTGAGCCTCCGGGAGCTAGGGTTGCATAGGTGAAGGCAGGGGTGGAGAGGGGAGGGGGTCTAGATAGGGGAGTGTGGGAGGAAGAGGGTGCACAAGAGGGCACTGTGGTCTGTGGAGGGTATACCAGGGGAGCGTTGAACGTCAGAGAGGGTTGAAGATAGGTACCCAACAGGCTTAAGGTCGTTGGATAGAGTGGGGGGTAGTCTAAACCTGGTGCATCATCAATGTGGACTGAGGGCGGGGGATGTTTATCAGACAGACTCGGACGAAACAGAACAGACTGGGCAACTGTCAGCGGTCGTAAAGTGGCAGCAAAGGGGCCAGAGCCCATCACTGTTCGGTGGTGCGCCCAGATAGTCTGGTCGGGGTGGGGGTCCGCCTCGTAGTCTACGTTGTCTAGCTCCATCAGAATCGATAGACGATCAACGAAGCTACAGTTGTCGAGGGGGCAACAAAACCGGATGCTAGGTAACCCAATAGTGCTTCACGGTGAGTTTCGAATGCAAAGAACCGCGGCTGAGTGAGAGTGTAACCAGGCAGGAAGGGAGGAGAATAGTAAATCAGGCCAGCCCGGAGCGTGAGCATTTGCCATCAGTCCCCAGGGTTATGGCCCCCGAGGCCTCCATGGTTAACTGTAGCTGTCTTGTAGAGCTCGATCCTCCCTATCACATTCCTCTGCGCAACTAATCAAGTTTTTTCCCAGTTTAAGAAAAGTTATATAAAAATGAGAAAGCATTTAATTTATTAGTTATAGTAATAGACATTATTTTTATTTTTATTAAAACAATATATATTTTATTATATTAATAAATAAATAAAAGTTATAGTTAATATTAATAATATTATATAAAAGATAGTTTTAGAGTTCAATAGTTTTCTAATATTACATAATAATGTTTGTGTCATTTTATAAAATAGATATTCTTTTTAGTAGTTTGTTTAGGAAAAGTATATTGATGGCTCTAAAAAAACATTTCAATTAACGAAAGATATAAAGAATGTTTGCCTATTTTATATCAATATTTGGGTAAGGAGAGCATTATTGCTTTATGTCTATCAATTTCTTTAGTTGGAGAAGTGTCTTTTTTTTCTCGAATTAAACTTGAGCATAGCAAATTGGCATCTCCTTGTTCAATGTTGAGGAGAGGGATTCCTTTCGAAGACTAAGTGCCAAATTCAACAACATGTTGCGTTCAACTTCAAAAAAGCAAAGCCTCTATTTATGTTGGGCTAGTAAATTCCTTATATATGTAAGGTAGGAGACACAAAGATGTTCTTTCTCGAGCACTTTAGTTGTGACTAAGAATAGAGAGTCTTGTTAGAATAAATATATTATTCATGTTTCCTCAGAGTCCTTTTAAATTTCAATTCACCTGTATTTTCCATGATTGTGCTCCAATAATCAAACCCTTCCAACCAAGCTAAATCGAGAAAGACAAATCCAAAATGAAAGCATCAATTTCGGAGAATTAATGAGGAGGATTCCACTTCATGTGACTTAAAAGGATTGAAACTAGAACAAATACCTTGCACCAAGAATGTCTCACATATGCACAACAATAAAGAGACCATAAGAAAATCACATTAGGATGCTAGAAGAAGCACAACTGAGAAATCATGTTCCCAATAAACCCTTCCAAAGTACCACTAGGACAAGAGAAATAGACATAAAACAAAAAAGCAAACCGACAACCTTTCCTACAATTCCTCGAGTGATTCTCTTAATTGGAATAAAATAATTAGGATCCCAGACAAACTACCATATTCCAATGAAATTGTTTACTAGGAGACCTGACACCTAAAGTTCCCAACCACATTTACTCCCAAATCCTTACCTTTTTCATTCCATTATACCACACATAATTAGTTGTAAAAGGAACAAAATGAAAGGTGAGAAGGAAATGGAAGACACACAGAGAAATATCATAGAGACCGCAATAATATACTAAAAGACAACTTCTATTAATAAATAAAATAATATAATAATGTAGAACACAAACTGGCTAGAATGGTGGTAGCTTAGCTTTGAATAGAGAGATGGGAGCTACACTCATTCATAAAAGCTATTATAAGAGGCCTAAATAATAGAATTTTAACACAAAATAAGAACTCTAAATGTAAAAAAAACCTAGAAGTTGAAGCGCCAAACCGTTTTTAGGGCCCAAGGTGGTTAGTTGGTATGTCAATTGCTTGGAGGCACAAATTTTGTATACAATCTTCATTTGGGATACATAATAGCTCATTGAAAAGAACTATATAAGGATTTTAACTTTTGGTTCGTGCCTAGGTATGCAATGGCAACCTTTGGGTCCTCGAATGGCCAAAAAACATCATTTAGGGTCTCAAAATGGTCTAGAAGTTTGGGACCCAAAAAACCATAGTAAATTTGCCAAGAACATAGTGAACCATTGAGTTAGTGGAAGAGATGGGTGGCCACTAATATCCACCTAGATCATTCCTCCTCCCTTAGGAAGAATTTTCTCCATTACATCAAGTCCCCCAATATAATGAGGAAAATTCCACTAAATTTGGCTCTTGGTTAGCGACTTACCTTGGTAAAGAAGTTGCTCTACTTTGACATCGAAATAGAGTTATATGTTCTATTGGGGGTTATCCTTCATTTTGATTTCCATGATCCATTCCATTGTAACATGTTTAATGTAGTTAACATTAAGGATTATAAATTGTGGTTGGGACCTAGGTATGCCATGACAACCCTTCGGTCCTCGAATGGCCAAAAAACACCATTTAGGGTCTCAAAATGGTCCTAGAGTTTGGGACCCAAAAAACCATAGAAAAGCTGCCAAGAACATAGTGAACCATTAAGTCAATGGAAGAGATGGGTGGATAGTGATATCCACTTAGATAAGTCGTCATCCCTTAGGAAGAAACTTTCTCCATTACATCAAGTCCCCTGATCTGATGGGGAAAATTCCACTAAATTTGGATCTTGGTCAACTACTTGGATTGGTAAAGAAATTGCCTTGCTTTGACAACCTGATAGAGGTGTATGTTCTTTTGGGGAGTATCCTTCATCTTGATTTCCACGATCCAATCCATTGTAACATGTTTAATGTAGTCAAGATTGAGATATATGGGCGAAACTACTCAAATTCCCCTTGAGGTGTCCAATAAAGGTGGAAATATATAGTTGAAACAACTCCATAATAAATATTGGGTGCAAGCCAAGCAAAAGGGAAATATTCAATTCAAAAACATTTTCACCCACAACCTTTGTGACTGTGTAAGGCCCATATCAGAGTGATCTAAAGTTCCTATGGGGCACTCTTTTTGTAAATACAACCACACCTTCTCACCAAACTGAAACTTGTGTGGAACTCAACATTGGTCATGTCATTGTTTGTACTTGATATTAGCTTTCTACAAGATATCATGCATTTGTTGTTATAGATGTTGGATCCATCCAATAAATTTAGTTGCTCTATCTACCTCGACCTGAGTATGGGAGGACTCTATTGGTGAATCTGCAATGGATAAAGTTATATCATTAGGGGCTAATGGATGGAACCCCAAGCACATCTAAAAAGGATCGTGGAAAATAGATCCATGGATGGACTTGTTATAGTTATGTTGAACATATGGAAATATCTCATCCCATGTATACAATTGCACAATCATCTTATTGACCACTTATGTTTGTCCATATATTTAGGGGTGAAAGGAAGTTGATTTAGTTAACTTGATATACATTAGAGACCATAGGTTGGACCATAAGGTGTTGAGGAACCCACTGTCCCTATCTAAAATAATGATTTGAAGTAGCCAAAAATGAACTCAAATGCACATAATGAAGAGTTAAGTAGTGGCTTCAACTATGATACTCTTCTTACGTGGTGTCAAAATGGCCATCTTAGAGAAATAATCAACCACCACAAACACACAATCATTACCATGCTTGATGGATGGAAAACTAGAAATGTTATCCATGGATACTAACTTCTAGGGCTCGTTTGGGGTAGGTAACAGAGTGAATAATCCCTACCTTTTGATCACTAGTTTAGCAATGGCATAGGTTGTGCACAATTTGATATATAAACTAACATCCTATTGAAGGTTTGGCTAATAGAAATACTTTTGAAGTACCACTATTGTCTTCTACACACTGAAGTGTCTTTCCACTTGACTATAATGTGCCTTTCAAAATAGTGTGGAATGCTCACTTGAAGGAATAAAAAGATGGTATGGGTAACACAACAATGTGTCATGTAGGTGGAAATCTAGAACTTCTTTACCTATAATCAATGTTTCATATGTAGCAATGAAGTTAAAGTCCTTGTTGTACAATTATGACCACCTAAAGGTCTCATGACCACAAGAGTTAAAAATGTGGTTAGTACCACAATTGAGGGCCAACTGAGTCAATTTGAAACAAGGTTGGTATTGCCCTTCTTGTACTTGATTTTCAAGTGGAATTGTTGTAGGTATATGGACCACTTTTTATAATGGTCATTTTGTAACTTTCCTCATGTGTGCATGAACTATAAAGGCACGTGAGCAATGTGGATGATCATATCCTTCCCCATAATATAATGTTTCCACACTCGTGTATTTGCATGATGGAGCACATCTCCTTGTCATAGGTGGGGTATTTTCAAATGATATCAGAGAGTGTTTCACTATGATAGGGCACCAAATCTCCCTATTGAGTAAGGATTACACTAATAACATAGTTGAAGGCATCTATGTGAATCTTAAATGGTTGTTGCAAGTCTAGCAAAGTGATCATTTATGTAGAGAAAAGGTAGTGTTTCAAATCCTCAAATTCGAATCAAATTAGGAAAACCTTGATTTTGCTTCACCCTTGGTCACTTGACTTAGGGCCAAGCGATATGAAAGAATCCAACTTGAACCTTTGATACAAATTGGTAAGGCCCAAGAAGTTGTGGAGATTGTTTAGAGTCATTGAGTATGGGCACTCCTTAATGACTTGGATCTTAGATGGATTCACATGCACCCCATGTTCATCCATGAAGTATGGAAAATATTGAATTATTTGCATGTGAATGAGCATTTTTTCCATATTCACATACAACTAGCGCTGTCACAAGTTCCTTAGGACATGTTGAATGCGTTGTAAATTTTCAATGTAGGTTCTACTAAAGATTAAGATGTCATCCAAATATACGACCACAATCGGTGAATGGCCATGGGATATCACCCATCATCCTCGTGAATGTCACTAAAGCATTAGCCAAGCCAAAAGGCATGACCAACCACCCAAAAAGGCCTTCTTTAGATTTAAGGTTGTCTTTCATACATTGATTTGTTTAATGGGGACTTGGCAGTATCATGACTTCAAAACAATCCTACTAAATAACTTGGTTTCATTAAGTTGATCAAGAAGATCATCAATATGAGGGATCGAATATCTATTCTTAACAATGATATTGTTTAGGGCTCTATAATCAATATAGAGTTTCTGTGTCCCATCCTTCTTTCACACCAACACAATTGGTCTTCCACAAGGTGAGGAGACCAGACAAATGTGGCCCTTTTGGATGAGCTCATGAATATAAAATTTTATTTCCTCATTGTCCAAGGAACACCATGTATCAAGTCAATTAAATATTTTACCTAACAATGGACAAACACTCCCATAGGTGAAGCAAAGATATCTTTGTATGCCTCTACAATATTTTCTACCTACTTTTGTTGTGTACTAAAGAGGCCCCATGTTAAGGTTTTGGTACTTGTAATGACCTTCCTTTGACCTAACAAGTGAACCATGAAGAGGAAAAACCTTGCATTTTGAGAGATTACCCTTTAGCACTATTTTGCTGAGACAACTGAAATTACATTAGTCAGAACTACCTTTGATACCATGTAGAGATGACCTCCCAGAATAATAATGACACTATAGGGATGATATTCATAAATAGCATGATGTTTCCACATATAAGATTGTCTTAAAATAACATCACAAACTTCAAGTGGAGCTACATCACATAATACCTTATCTTTGAAAGGCTTGATGTTGTAGGACAAATGGCATTACTAACTAACATTGACGTCTTGTTCCTAGCTTAACAAACCAATGATATATGGTTGGGGGTGTGGAACCATCAACAAATTCAATATCTTAAGGACCTCACTTGATATCAAGTTCTTTTGGCTTCCATTGTTAACAATGAAGTGTAGTGTGGGCCCCTTCATCCATGTTTGTGAATGGAAGAGGTGGCACTCCATCTCTTTCAGGCTCCTTGGACTCTTCTAGTTGGATCTTTGCAATCGCGATGGTAACACTAGGTTATACATCAATTATCAACTTTCCTTTATCCTACTCTAGATCAAAATATGATTTAGAGTCCACTTTTGTTTATTTAAGCTTACCCAATAATGATTGTTTTAAGTGAAATTCATTAATGTTGTGCGAGGGTATTTTGTGGAACTCACACCACTTTCCAATTTCCTTCTTTGACTTCCCATGCTTATGACTTGGTCTGGTTGTCTTAAGGTTGGACCTCCTTGTTTGGTCCCTTGTTCGATGAGTTAGAGCACCTTTTCTAGGCTTCTGTTGTGGCGGATTTGCAGACTAGAACTCTTGCTTATTCCTTTACTTAAATTTTTGCTCATTTTTTATGACATATCAATAATAATCTCATAGTGAGGAAAGGTCTGAGAAATATATATTTATTTGGATGCACCTGTTTAGGACATTATAATACTTTAGAACCAAGTAACTCTCAGAGTCTCTAATACCCAACATTGGGGGAAAGGTATGGAAAATATTAGTGTATTTTGACACCATTTAGTGTCACTCTTGTCATAGAGTTGTCCACCTCATGTACTGGTTTTCATAGTTCCCTAAACAATGGGATTCCTCCTTGAGGGCATCAACAAAGGATGCCCAAGTGGACCCTCCCATAATTATTGTGGACTCGTCTTTGCTTTGTCTTTCCTAGTAACCTTCCCACCAATCTTTAACATGGGGAAGGGCTTTCAAGAGCACCAAGTTAATATTTTTATTATTGGAATTTTTTTAGATAAATCAATATCCCTCTAATATTTTTATCCTTATATCCAAAACATTCACATCTATCTAGCAAAATAACTCATAAGAGACGGTGCCTCAACCACCATTGGCAATTGTTGAAAGATCTAGGTGAAATTGTTCACTATCTCATTCCTCTATCATGCACATGCTTCCTCGATTAAAAAATGATAAGTCTCTTACTTCATCATCTCTCTTTTATTTCGCCATAAGAGGCTACTTGGGTTGGTGAGAGCAATTGTTCCCGAGTCAAACTAGCTTAAAAGCCAACTCTCTATACCGTAATCTTGTCGAGGACATGCATTAAAAAATGACAAGGAGAAAATTTATTTGATAACATTTGGTTGGGTTATATAAGGAACAAAATAGAAGGAGGGAAAGGAAATGGAACACACACACTAAGAAATATAGCAGAGAGCACAATAATATAGTGAAAATCCAACTTCTATTAATAAATAATATAGTAGAGTATTGATTGTAAAGCATGGTTTACGCAGTAGGTTTGTGAGAAGAGTAGCTTGTGTTGTATTTTTATGGAATCTCAACATTTCAATCCATTCTCTTAGATCATCATATGAGTTCTGTTTTTCTCAAAGGAGGAATGATATCACATGGAATCATAAATATATATTGTAGTGAGTAATTAAATTTGTTGGTGGGTGTTAACTTCATAAGCATTATTTTTCTTATTTTTCTCATTTTGAAGCATATGTAGGATAGGTGTCCAAATCCCACTAATTTTTTCCCTTTTCCCTGCTTATATTTCTAGTGTTCATTTCAATCTCCATATTTTCCCAGAGTTTTCTCTCCGTGTGGTGATCCACTCTAGCTATGACCTTATCTTTATCAAGATAAATTTGGTGGCTCTTCTTATGAGCATGTTCCACTAAGGTGATTTCATACATCTGTCATGTCTCCAATACATATTATGGTGTTCAAGTCGAACATCAATTGATCTCCATGTCTCACCTATATAAGCTTTTCCACACAAGTAAGGTATGGAATATACTCGTTTATATGAACCTAGTATGGCAGGATACTTTGTAGAGTCCAACATCATTTTGATGGTATTGGGAGGGGAAAAAGTGCCATGTATGTCCCTTCGTCTCAAGATTCTTGTTATTTTGTCCATTGTTGCTTTATATAAGGTAAAGAAGCCTTCAATATTTCCATGGCCTGCATTTTTTATTTACTTCTTAGCTTTTGCAAAAATCATGTTGAATCACCTCTCATCATATTCATTTTCTTTAAAAACATTTGAAAGATGTTCAATTTCTTGCTTCAAATGTTCCTTATTAGAGATCCTCGAAAGCATGAGTTATTAATGTGTTAAAAACACCAAATTTATGAGGAGGATAATGGTGAGAGTTTGCATGTAGATATTTCTATACATGTGTATTTTTTTATAGATACGGTGAGAGATTGAACCATCATCCTTTTTTATGACCAAGACACTAAGGAAATGAATGCTTCCTTCCCTTTCTATCTCCATAGTGAATTTGTTGCTATCATTTTGGTTATTAAGGCGGGTAAAGAATTTCTTAAGGCTTTCTTCTCCATGTTTCCAAACCACCTCAATGTCATCTATATCAGTTTTCCGTCTTTTTGATTTTAAGGAGAATGAATCAAAGAATTTTCTCTCAAAATTTTCCATGGATATAATATTATAGAATACAAATTGGCTAGAATGGCGGTAACTTATTTTTGAAGAGAAATATGGTGGCTATGCTCATTCATAAAATCTATTTCAAGAGGTCATAATGATGGCTCTTTAATATAAAGAAAGATCCCTGAAAGTCCAAAACCCTAACCATAGAAGACAAAGTGCCAAAATTTGAGTAAAGCCTCAAGGTGGTTAGTTGGTACATCAAATTCCTAGGGGTGCATAGTTTGCATACAATCTCTATTTAGGTCACATAATAACTCATTGGAAAGAACTATTTAAAGGTTATAATTATTGGTTAAGACCAAGGTATGCAATGGCAACCCCTGTCCCACTAAATGGCAAAAAAATCATTTAAGGGCCTCAAAAAAATCCCAGTAGTTTGGGACCCAAAAAACCATAGAAAAACTAAAAAGAAGATAACCAACTATTGAGTCAATGGAAGAAGTGGGTGGCCATCAATATCCACATGGATCATACTAAATCTTTTAATAAACATAACCATCGTTAAGACACTTATGTGAGAGAGGTTGAGTGCTATCCTCATTACTCATATCCTAAAACAATAGAGTTGATATGTTTGATGTGTCACATAGGCAGTGAATATTAATTGATGTGCCGAGTTAATTTGATACATTAAAACGATGTAGGATAGAAATCACATCCATTTTTTTCAAACTCAACTTTGGTTTAATCAATGGCTTTCTTAGCCTATATATTCACTAATGCATGATGTTCTCGCTTCACAAGACAAAATAATATTTTGGTTATTGTGCTTGCCACTTTTTTAGCTCTCTAAGTTATGACTATAGTGAGCTTGTTATCCATCAAGGATGATTTCCCATGCATTACTTTAATAACACCAAGGAATCACATAACACAATCAATGAATTGGTCTTGGTTTCCTTTGTTAGGAGGAGACCTCTTAGAAGGACATATGTTTCTACCAAATTTTTTTGTGCTACTCCAATGGACCATACATCAAATGCTACTTTTATTCTTATAGGATGATAGATAATCCCCTTGTACCTACCAATCCATATGGACATAGTAACTATGGCCACACTTTGTGCTATTGGTATATTTTGGCTTATATGTTGACAAAAATAGCAATTTAAAATTACTATTTTTTTTTAAATTAATAAAATTAAGTTATTGATGTTTTTCTCTAATTCATCAAAAAATATTGATTGGATAATATTTATTTTTATTTTTTGAACCAGGAAAAAGTTTACAATATTTTAAGGATGTTGGTCAAGCCTTTAGTAATACACTCTGATGACCCCAACATGTGACTGCATCATTGTGAGTAAACAAAATCTAGCCACTTGAAATAACCAATTGGTGGTCTTGGGTTGATAACCTATTTCCTTATGTATGAAGAAGTTGAGTCTTTAGCCAATCAAAAGAAGATTAAAAGCCATACTCAAGGACCAAAAAGATTGTTTCGGCCTAGATAATACGTGCAAGAAAGTTAGTGTCCCTTATGGACATTGTGAGGTTACCTCAGTGGAGGCATGTGCTTTCTAGTAGCATTTAGCCTTAATGCTTGATGTGTGACTAGATGGAGGAAGTTTTTCCAAATCTTTACCTTCATTTACTAAAAAATAAATAAAGAACAATAATCTAAATGATCGAAACTTTATCGCCATTCACTTATTATTTCCATTATGTTCAACATGAATATGAAATATTTGGAAAATATTATAATTACATGCCCTATGTTTTGTTATTTCAAAATAAATATAAAATCTCTCATATGTTTTCTAATTGATGGGTATTAATATGGATTGTGAATTTGTTGAGATCCTCTCTAAGGGTGTAATAAGGGGTTGAAGGGCCCATAGTAGAGTAATAATAATGGAGGCCATTCAAAGAAGAGTTGACTAGGTCCACTATATTATTAAATAAGTCTTACTATGGTACTTAGTATTGAACAAATGTACTAGGGTCTCATTAAAGAAGGTCCACTAACAGTGGAAGGCATTCAAGAAAGATTGACTAGGTTCATTATACTATTAAATAAGACCTACTATGGTAGTTATTATTAAATAAATGTAATGGGGTTCCATTAAAAAAGTTTCACTAAGTAGTTGTGAGGTTTTTATTGTTATGGTTGTTTTGATTAAATGATAAATAAGGATGAAGTCCTCCTTATATATTTGGAGCTTAACTCATTAGGAGGATTCTCCCCTATAAGTGGCAAGTGAACATGAGTATATTCCTTCTATAAAAGGATTAATTATAAGGTGTGGCCCTACATCAAGGGTTTTAATATTAATAAAGTATGGAACATTTTTATCTTTGTAACAATCCTCATTGATTTTCTATGTAAATAAAATAATACCAAGGTCACGGGACACATATTCCACGTTGAATGGTGGGTATACATTGTAGCGGGGTTCACTTTCGGTTTGTTTATGGCTATGGAAATTGGAAAAGGAAAAGAGGCAATAATTGGCATTTAATTATGGAAATAAAGGGAAGGAGGAGAAATGGAAGGTGAAGGGACACAAATTTTCATGCTAAGGAGATTAGAGGGAAAATGAAGGAAAATGAAGAAAATAGAGGCCTCGATGATAAAAAGGCTTTTGAGGATCAATTCATAGTTTTTTGTCAGTTTAAATTTATTCTCTCACACTCTTGCACACTTAGAGCATTCTTGGAGCACTTTGACACACAATTTGGATTTGGAGAAAGAAGGAAAAGGAACGCAGGGAAGTGCAAGGAAACAGTTGGATAAACAACGAAAACTAGATTGATTAGTAGGTAATAGGTTGCATATGTGATTTCCTTGTTGATTTCTGGATGCATGGCATATGCATGTGATTTTAAGGTTATGTGTTGTCATTGGCATGAAGATTTTCCTGGATTGACAATGGTTTTAGTCTTGCCTTGCCATTTCCTAGATAACCATGGTGTTGTGGGTTTTTCCACTTGTTGTTTTTATGATTGGTGCTCAAGTTCATGATGGATGTGGGTTGGAACAAACACTCTAGAGACTCTGGAACAAATTGGGTTGAGTTACTAGTCCTAGAGCCTAGGTTGGGACAAACACTCTAGAGCCCTTGGTGGGTTGAGCTACTAGTCCCTGGAGCCAGGTTGGACAAATGCTCTGGAGCCCTGGAAGGTTGTGGGTTGAGTTACTAATTCCTGGAGCCCTAGAAAACTTGAGTAGAGACTGATATGGTTGGTTTTAGTGATGTCTGACCGTAGAGGTGGAATCATTGTGGTTAAGGGTTGAAGTGGTTTGGCCTTTGGAAGCACTGGTTTGGTTTAGTCTTGGTTTATTCCATGAGATCCCACATTCATGCTTGGAATATGGCGAGGGGGTGATTGGATAAGAGAGAGATTTGGTTCAACCCAATCTATGGTCGGGTGGTACATGGAAGTTTGTGACTTGGTTGGTATTTTCATATATTAATAAGAGTTATTTTCCTGCTATGATTTATGAATACTTATACTAGTTATGTTGGTGACGTTATGGATGAGTTGCCATGGTTTTTACACTAGTTGTTTGCTAGTTATATGTTGGTTATATGATGTATCCTATCTATGTCTCTTGACATGTTTTGATAAGTTATTGATTGGTTGATGAATGCATGGACTAACAAGTGTTATTGCAGCTAGCTAAAGAGGGTTTAAAGCCTTCTTGGTGATTCCCAGATGAAGCCTCTTACTTTATCACCAAATATGCATTCATGACCCACAACTTACATGTTTTCCATATGTCTGACGAAACTTCTGTTATGGATAGAGCATCTTTGGTTCAAGTTCTTGCTTGAGTTTTGATTGACTAGTATCGACAGTGCCTTTGATTGCATTTTGGAAAGTTTCATGTAATTCTGCGTAGTGGTCTGGAAGCTAGCCTGAAAAGGTGGCATAAATCCTAGGACTGCATGCTCACAACTGGAGAGTTTAGGCCATAACCGCATTGAGGCAAACCCGCGAGTACAATTATAGCCTCGTAACCACACATAAGCGGTTTCAAGGGTGCGGTTGTGGGTCTAGGTAAGTGAAACAAGGTTCCAACTCAGGGATTGACCACTTGGGGTGTTCTTCAGATCTTGGGTGATTTGTAGTCCTTGTAGAATGTCATTTTGTGGTCAGTTGGTAGGTCCCACTTCCTTAACCAGAACTGGGAGGTCGGGTCATGACATAGTGACACTCGTCTCATGTTTACCTGGAGAGATTGTGAATCTGGGTAAATGTGGGAGGGGTGGTTACAATCTTATTCTTTGGATATGTTATATGTGATAACATATTTCAAATATAAGGTTAATAAGGTTAATAACAAGTGGTATAAAAGCTTTTTCTAGGGCCAAAAATAAGTGTTTTCCCTTATTTTGTAGCTTTTCAAAGGAAAAAAAGGGCCACAACACTTAAAACAATTCTTGTATATTTCTAAGTAGAATTTGAAAAACCCAATTGTAGATTTGAGATCCTCTCACAAAAAAAATCGATTAAAAAAAAAATAGGGTTCAAGAAGTGAAGATATCACTAATTTAAAAATCAATTATTTTAGGGTTTTTCCATGATAGGCATGTGAACTATAGAGCTAGTATCTTTGGCAGGGTGCTCAAATTTCCCCTAAACTAATGCCACTTGATATAGGATTTTTGGTTGTCTAATTTGACATATTGTATGTTCTGTTTCCAATCAATATCAAGTGCCCTATGATCCTTGCAAATTCCAGTCTTAAACCTTAATGAACATGAAGAATGACACTGAGATGGAACATTTCATGGCGGGCATGAATTTTGTTGGAAAAAGTTATCCAATATATTTCTAAGGGATACCAAAGGATAAAAGATATCAAAGTTATACTTGCTAAATCTAAGAAGACCTATACTAGCAATTGTCCCAAAAGGTACAAAGAGAGGCCGATAGGATTAGTAAAAGGAGGAAACCTATATAGATAGGCAAGCATATATAAAGCTCAGTAGTGACGAAGGCACTAACCACGATGACCAGCGTGTACCAGCGGAAAAGTAAATTACAGTGTTTTACATGGTAATTGAAAAGCGGGGAATTAGATTTGCAAATATTAAAACAAATCACTTACATTGGTGGTTCACACTATAACTAAAACATTAACTAATTGTAAGTTGCTTTTCATAAAATTCATTTAGTATCATTTATATAGATGAACCAAAAAATAGGTTTGTGCAATTGGATGAGAAAGCGTTCATAGAAGTCTTTTTAAAGAGAGCGAAATAATGGACAAAAAGCCCACTCATTTGATTCCAAAATCCCAACAAAAAAACATAACAAAAACATAAGAGATAAACCCAATCAACTCCAAAAATGTGAATTTGCAGTCCTGCATCTCAAAATTGCAAGGCAGACGTTTACTGAAAAAAATACAACTGCTGATATTTACATGAACAGAGTAACAACCACCCTTCACAAATAACTTAATAAGTTAATGGAACATTACTTCATATATACATTAAATTAGTTGACTATATAGTGTATACACAATGAATACTTAAGAAAGCACACTACAGGACTGATTCCCATTCATTGTTTACTCAACAGTATCACAGTATTTCATGTGTTCTCCGTAATTTATGTTATGACCATCAGAAAGAACAGGGAAATGCACAAACTCACTACTGATACACTCCTAGATTGACAACAGTATTAGCAGAACAATAATCAACCAACATATACTGGACAAAACAAAAAAACCAGGAAAGGGAGTGTGGCAAGTACTCAATAAAAGGTGATACAATGATGAATCAGCAAGAGAGTTTACCTCAACTTTCTTAATCACTTGGTTGCAAATATTTAAGAAAAGCACACACTGTTGCTTCGTGTGATAACTACGCTTTTTCTAAATATTAACACCATATTTGTGGTTGCTTGATAACTTTTGCTTGGTGTCCTAATTTTCTCTACCACTAGACAAACACGAGCTTTCTAAATCTTATCACCTGACTAATCAGACCCCTAATAATAACCACCTTCATAGCCCAATAAAATTATCCCAGACAAAAGTAGAACTTTTTAGAAATGATAGATGATTATGCAATACACAAAATGATGAGTAGGAACATTGCCAGATGGGTAACAGTTCAATGCCAATTCAATTAACCTTCATGCAACCAAGGAAAACCAACTCACCTTTGCAGTATTGAATGCCACATTCTTGCAATGGGATATATGCTGACAGACCATGCAGGCAAGTCATATGTCAAATTATGAATGGTGGCAGTTATATCAGATCTAAACATCCGTGTTTGACAGACAAGCAACACATAGACCTAGTTTTCTTTCGTAAACATGTGCATGTAGCATCATCCAAGCAACGCTTTTCAATCATGCAAATTCAGACTCTTTGGTAGTGAGCAATGCCTCATCCTTATAAAATGAACTTCAAACAATATTCCAAGTTGAATGAAATTTTTCTAATGTACACATTTTTGTGTTATGCACCTCTCATGAGGCCAACTTACTAATACAAGCATGACAAATATTGAATATCTCTAGAGAAGGACCTAATGAGAAATCCTCAGGTTTTTTCGCAAGGGAGGGCATTGCTGCTAATCTCAATTGCCACAAGGATCTTCTTTCCAATGTTGTGGCTCTTCTTCCTCATCTCCATTAGCGCCACCGTGCTTTCCTGTACAACAATTGTTAACCAAAATTTATAAGAAAAGGCCATAAATATTAAAAATCTTATACATTCATTTAACCACCATCACATTTATAACAGAAAAAGATGAAAGTTTAAGGATAAGAATTACAGTTACTTACACAGTTCCTCAGTTTTCTGAATAATTGTTCAGGGCGCATTTTTATGTTATTCGCTTTGCAAAATATTGTTTCATGTGACTCAAGGTGTAGTTTATTTCTTTATTATGGTGGCTGTAATGATGGTTTCTTATCATTTGTAATCTTGAGATTATTGGACATGGTAAATTGATATTGGAATTGGATTTATGTCCATATCTGCAAATTTCTAAGCAATTGAGAGTTTTCGAAAACAGAGTAATAGCAGCGTGCAACCCATTGTGAGTGTCCGGAGCATCTTCGAAAGCTGAACATCCAAATGATATAAAACTCAAGTTTGTGAATGTGATTTAAGGGTAAAATGCTGACATGTTTTTGTTGTTTAATGTAGAAGGAATCTTGCCATTTGGGCTCTAGAGCCCAACCTGCTCTCTCGTATTGCAAAACACAGATCATTTAACCAACAAAAAGCACAGATTAACATTTACGAATGCGGTCTCCATTGATCTATTAAAATAATACAGTTAAGGAAGCAGCTGATGTAAGTAAACCACGAGGAAATTTGATATCCAGGCAACAAAAACTTTCAGATGGCAACCAATGACACCATTTCATTTACCTTTCAGAAAGATGAACAGGACCTAAACTTATCCACATTATAAGCCAGCAGCTGTAATCTACAGTAAAGAATGTCGACTGAAAAAACCTGTCCTCCAAAATGAAAATGATAGCACTTCTAAAATCCGAGTAAAGGCCCAAGAGCCATATGTAGACAATATGAAACTAAAATAACTCAACTCAGAATACTTGGCACTCTAACATGCATCACCAAGCATGTGAAGAGCCCAGAATAAAAGAAATAGTTCATTATAAAGAAAACACCTCTACTGTCAAGAACTATCCTCATCTAATATTTTAATTGCAAATATGAATCTGAAATGCATGAGACATAAAATTCCCATAAATTCCAGGGATTTGTGGTGCTGGACGTGTGTTATTTCTTAAGGAAAACCATAGTTTCTGTTTCAAAGCTGCATTGGCAGAAGGTACCAACTACTGGGCAGAGTTAAGTGCATTTTCGATACTGGAAAATTTAACAATTAAGAAAGGTACTGCTCAAATCCAGATACTGGGAGATTCAGAGCTAGTTATCAACTGGGTAAATGATAAAAAAAACAATATGCAGATTTTGACCCTATCAACAGTAATAGAAAGAATTAAAGAGCTGAATGAAAATTTCCCTGATTTTGACCCTTTTAGCATTAGAAGGGTGCTCCTGCATCTGCCAAACACAACATGAACAGGGTGTTTAAGTGGCAGTTTGGATAATCACACAAATGATGAGACTAACAGAATCTCATTTGTGAGGGTTTGTCCACCAGTGTGAACCCCAGAAGCAGAGCAAATTTTGGTGCACATCCAAAAAGGCTACTTCTGAAGAACTTGACTCAAAGAAATTAAGAATGTCAAATATTTCATGGGTACAAGTATTGTGCACTCCCAAAAATGTAGGGATTCGCAAGAAATTGCCCGACAGATCATTTGGAGCCAGTTACGATTCCAGAAAAGGGAAACGAAAATGTAATAAGAAATGGATACAGAGGGTTTTGAGGTTGCTAAATGTAGGGATTCGCAAGAAATTGCCCGACAGATCATTTGGAGCCAGTTACGATTCCAGAAAAGGGAAACGAAAATGTAATAAGAAATGGATACAGAGGGTTTTGAGGTTGCTAAATGCGAAGCCCACTCCCCATGATTACTAATGTTCTAATGTGGTGTCAAGATGAGAATGAGCACGAAAACAAGAATGGAACAAGAAATAGGTCTCTGGCCACGTTTCCAGTAACATAGATTATTACTGCGGCTTGAGCGAGAAAAACCATAAGCAGAAAGACCGCAACGATTTAAAATTCGCCAGTGACCAATGTAGACCTCCCAAGTGAAGGTAAGAATGTGGGTGCCTAATGGGCATGGAGTTATGTAAGCCCAAAATCAAATAATTATTTACCCGCGAGCGAAGAATAAGACACCTAGCAGATTTTAGATCTGAGGCTTGCCATAAGTGGAGATGAAAGATCTACCTAAAATATGAAATGTGATATAACACCTGCAAACCTTAACCGCAAAACAAACACAAACTAACAACGAACGAGAACTGGCCTTAGAAAACCCACATACCTTCTTCTGCGATCTTTGCCTTCAACACCTCCATGTCTTTACCACTAAACTGAACCCTCTCGATTCTTTCTCGAGCCCAAGCGTTGGCCTTCTGCTTTTCCTCCTCCGTTAGTTCACATCTCGGATTAGAACCTATTTTCGCATTCTTCCCCCGCGCCTTCTTCTGTTTAACCGCAGAGGCTGGAGCCTTACAGGACTCGACCCCATTCGTAATATCACCGAGAGCAGTTCGAGGTGCAACCCCTGCGCGCCCATTCTTAGCAGAAGAAAATGTCCCACCGAATGCCCCCTTAGTATGATTCTCCGTCTTGCGAGGGGCGATAGGGCTCACCAGTCCAGAACTTCGAGGTTTCGGCTTGTTCGTGATGTAGGCTCAGTCAGTGAGGCGGCATCCATGAATACCTCCGCCCCTGAGGCCGATATGCAGGTAATGGTGTCGTAAAAACCCGCTAAGTCGTTTCCTGAACGAATACGGGAAAAAATGCCCACTCCGCCAGGTGTCAGATGAGAATAAAGCCTGAACGAAGACGAAGCTAATTGTCAGTTCGCCAGGTGTCAGCGTCAGAATGAGAAGGACGACGAAAGGTCCCTTTCAAAGGAAGGCCTATCGGCCTAATTATGGAGATCACATACCCTTGCATTAAGGGAGAGTATAATTGAGAAAAATATGCCTTGTAGGATTTAGAGGATGATTGTATTGATTAGTATATGGATAGTTGTCACTTATGTGATGACAAATACTTTCATATTCTATATCATGAATTATACTCCGCCTTATGTAGAAAATATCATTGAGGACAATCAAGAGGTACATAAAATAATTGCACATATTCTTTTTGAAGGTGGCAAAACCTATAATATCTTAGTTGTTAATTGGCAGTAATTAACTCGTTACAATTATTGTACTGAGAGGGGCTCTATAGCCTAATATGAGGGAGATATAGTTGTGAGATAAATGAAAACAACAACAATAATAAAACATAATGTTGACTCAATTAAAAAGTAATAAAAAGTAAAAATAATAAATTGATTCAATTCAAGTTGTTATATTGTAATTATGTTTTTATTAATAAAATTACAAAGAATTTCTATGATAAAAAATTCATCATATAGCCTATGGGGTAGCTTAATTGGCAACCGCCATGTTATGAAGTATTATGTAAACCATAAAATCAAGGTTCAAATACCCCGTGGGTCAAACCAACAAAAAAAATTGTCATATGCATATCAAATTAAAATAAATTTAAATACTAATGTTTCATATTCGCAACCATAATATTTCAGGACATATAATCAATAAACTTATAAAAATATATAATTAATTAATAAACACACACACACACACACACACAGATATATATATATAGATATATATATATATATATATATATATATATATATATATATATATATATATATATATATATATATATATAATGTGAAATATAGCTCCTTGGGGGAGCTCATTTGGCAAGCTCGTGAAAATGTAAATTAAATGTGAGTGCAAAGGTCCCATATTCAAATCCCTAATTGCTTACCTATGTGGTAGGGGTGACACAATTCACCTAGGAGTTATTCTTACCCATATCATGCAAATGCAAGACCGTCCCACAATTCTTTGGGCCCCATATATGTTATAGCATTTGCTATCCAAACCTTCCATTTATGGGCCATATTCATACCCTTACAACATATTTTGTAACTATTATATTACCAATTTTCACTAAATGCATTTATTTTGCTTTGTGGTTAATTATTAATGAGTTTTTGTATTTTTAATTATTAAATTAGTTTTTAATGTGGTTTTATCAATGGCGGTTTACTAATGTGGTTATGTGGCAAAGGATCATGTTCCACTATGAATATTTCTATCTCTGTATCAGTTTAGCAGTTCGACACTTAATTTTGCACTTGCATGAATGGAGGAAAAAAAGTCAAAATTATAAAATATATTTTTCTTTCTCAAAGAGTGACATATTAGGTGCCACATGGGCTTAATATGATGGTACAAGACTTGGAATATACCTATCTCACACGTGTGGGATCCTAGCACATGATTTAAGCTAGAGCCAAAAATAGGTAACAATTTTGAAACTGCCATGTTCTACCTCGATTTTCGTGCATATGGTGGCGCATCTCAAGAATACGTAAAATGGGTTTTTGAAAAACATAGCAATTTACTTAGATCTCAAACCATTTCCAAAATTCCATATGGTTTAAAAGTTATAGCTGGTTCTTCGAAGCAGATTTGTACAAAATTTATGAAAACCCAAACTGCAAAAGTATCTAAACAACCAACTTCAAGCTTGATTTACGAGGCCATGAAATCAAATAAGGAAATTACAAGAGCGGTTGTTGTTGATAATATAATAAATTAGGCTCCATAAAGACAACTCCCAAAAATACATCATGGTCGAGAAGATATGATTGGTTCTTTAACACCAATTTGTATAAAATTACACAAAAATAAGATTTCTGAGATTTTCCTCTAAAGTTGTAAATTCGTTTTCTGAGTTTAGGGGATTGGATCTTATCCTTTCTCAATGGATTTTATGTATAAATAAAGCCTCAAAGGGTAGAGGAAGGAGGTTGTTCATTATTGTAATAGAGGAGATCAATGATTAGTTTTTGAGAGATTTAAAGAGCTGATTTGTAACAGAGTTTTTGATGTGAATAAATAATTGATGGTTGTTGAATTGTGGTACATCTTCTTAGCTTGATTCGATCTTTCCTAGCAACACTGGCCACCTGAGAAAGGCCCCTTCGTGTGGGTAAGTGTTGCTATATTTTATTTATTCAATGGTTAGTATTATATTGTGGATTTTAATTTGATTTCCTCTCTCCTTCATTTGTGTGGTTGTATAGTTTCAGATTTGCTAGTGTTTATATGTGTGATAAGATACGTAATTTATATGACTGATATTGTTTTGTCACTCATTGTTTCCATTTATTATACATAGGCCCATTTGTGTTCACACGCAATAAACCTAAGATTTTCATTGTGGTTTGAGGTCTAATTCCATTCAACCTCTTCATCATAACTCTATTGTTGTTAGTAATTTCAGTCTTGCATTTGTGTTTACTTGAAAATTAAAATATTTCATTTTGGGTTTGATATAAAGCTGGGCTGAGGCAAATTATCTACATTGCCATACTCAACATTTTATACTTTGAATATGATATGGTCTTTCAGGACCATACAAGAATAATGTCGCTATCGTTGACAACATATTAAAGCTTATAACAAGACCTTGATTTGACCTTTAATAATACATACTTGTGAACAAGCCTTAGATCTCATTTGTGAAGGTCTTTTTCTTTTGAACAAAGATTTGATATCTTGGTATGATAGTACAAGGGGTGAGTTACTAATTGAAGATATTACTTTGAATCCTGTGATATATCTTAAATATAATATGAATGGATAATGATACTTGGAATGTTATGGCTATGCAATGATTTGTTTGCAAGCATTTTAATATCACTAATTGGTGTGAATCTCATTTGGTTGCATATATGTAAAAAAGTCATGGATTAAAAACAATGTTTAGACTTAGGCTAGTTTCCTTGCTCGAGCATTTAGCAATTAGTCACTAGCAATCTGTACTTCATTGCTTAGTATAGTTTTTGAATGAAATTTCCTTTCAAGCATTTACTTTACATGCCTTGTTTTTCCTTTCAACATTTGGTTTTAACAAGTTTTGGGACTAGAACTAGAACCTCTTTACTAGTTGATCCAACCTACATTGAACACTTGAACACCTTCCATGAACAATGAAAGATAGTAGTTTCAGAGCCAAACCAGGGGATCAAGGGTAGAGGCTAGATTAAACAGGCCTAAAACTCATGCACATTTCCTTTCAAGCTTTCAAAGTTTGTTTTGTATTCTCAACTAGATTAACTTAGGCTCTAATCCTGCATTTCCTGTGGTTGCATCTCTAAGTCTTACGATCCCAAATTTGATTATTTAATTTTGGAATTAGAATACATGTAATTCCACCAACATTTTTGGCGTTGTTGCCATGGAGGTGCTAAAGGGATTAGAGCATAGTTTCTTTCACAAGTTTTCTACGTGATTTTAGTTACAGGGACAGCTTGGGGGCAGAGATAAAACGGTAAGATGAGAAGTAAGAACCTAGGCATTCACTTTGGTGGGGTTGCTCCAAAGCCTCGTAATTTCCTTTTTTTTTCCTTGCAAGTGTGTTTTTCTTTATATTAATTCATGAAAATAAGAGAAGCCTAACTTGTGTGAATAGATAACTTGGTGACAACAGGGTCTTAGTAGCATGGTGGCGCTTCGAGTACATGACTGGGTTGCTTTTATTTGTTTTCAGCGTGTTTCCTTTTTTTTTTATTTAGGCTTTTATTTTTTTTTGGTACTTTAAGAACTCCATACACTAATCCATCTGCAGGACAGGGATTAACAACCATCAAAGTAGTATTCAAGGATGATCACGAGTTTGTAAGAACTCTCTCAAATCCTAGTAGTAGTTGGGATCTCTATATCTCAGGAAGAACAAATCTTGACAATAGATAAGAAATTATCTTCCTTCCCAAAAGCGATAGAAGAACAACAACTCCATGAATCACATCCACATGAAGATCTTTACTCTTGCAAACTTGTTGAGGAAATTGAAGAATCATGGACTGCATCTGATGGAGAGAAAACATTAGAACATGAGATTAAAGAATTTTTGACATGCCTATCTACAAATCCTCTAAGCACACAAGAGGATAATCATCTAATAATAGAAGATCTGCATGACATGATAAAGGAGGATATGCTAAATGAGCCAAATAACGAGGTAAACCAAGAGCATTTTGATTTTGTTGAAAGTTGGTTTCAAGTAACTGTAAGGCCATACCACTCCTTCATTCTTCGTTACTTCTCTACATAATCATTAAAACAATCGGTTCTTCATACTTAGGTATGCATTGAATATTATATTTTAAACTTGAGTATGAATGCATTTTTACACCTATTACGCACATGGTTACATTGGAAATACTCCTATACTTGAGGAGAGGAATTTCTTTTTCTCAAGTAGAGTAGGATAATAAATAAATAAATGTTGCATATAGTAGTTAGTTTAGTTATAAAATATAGTGCAACATCTTTCTCATTTGTTTTGAATAAGTGGGGATGTTAACAGCTAAAAAGCAACTAGTTGAAAATGAGAGGTTTATGTTCCCATAGCAAATTTTTGTTGGGGTCTCTTTCAGTTGCATATTGTTTTAATGAAGATTTCCACCCATTCTTATTTCCAACATCAACATGGTTCAACTATTACTTTTCTTTCCCACTTATTATTTCTTTTAGGTTTGTTTCTAGTTTTTCTTCTTTTCAATAAAGTAGGCTATGACCATTATGTTTGGAATCTTATGTGAATTTGCAAATGATTACATTGCAACAGCATCTAGTATTGCATACCAATTGTCTAGTACCTTGTTTCAGCTAATCGGTACCCATAATTTTGGTACCAATTTGCTATATTGCAAGACAAAGCAGGATTCAAGGATATTGTTCATTTGGGATGTTTAAATACTGGAAGAATATTTTCAAAAGTGGAAAATACATCTTCATCATGGAATATTTTCAAATAATGGAATATTTGATGATATCTTTATTTTTCTTTTAAGTTGTTAAAAATGTTGCATTCATGCTTTATCATTAATACCATTATTTCATGAAGATGATCGAATAATCAGTCTTTTCCATAAAAGTTGAATTGAATGATAATTCCAAACTATTCATAACTATCATTTCTGTTTTGGAATTTTCATTTTCTTATACATATAGATTTCTGATTATCAATACGAAACAATTGCTCAAAATATAGTTACCAAAGCATATTAAGGGGGTTAAAACAAAATTAGAAGGTTCGTACAGTGATACCAATGAGAAAAGAAACTTGAATACTATAACCAAAACACCAAAGCATGATATCTGAGCATCTTTATTAAGACTTGCAAAAGAGTTTATGAAGTCTCTACTCATAGTGGACCACTAATTTAAAAATAAAAAACATACATGAAAACTATGATTAGTAGGAATTTAGGTGTCTTTTGGTTATTCTTTGGCAGCCTCATCCATCTCACATTAAAAATGGCTCATTCATGCTATGTCCTTTGAGTACCTATAAGTACCTTATGTGTCCAAGACATTATGCAGGTAATCTAAGTCACTCTGAAAGGTGTCATCCTATGCCTTTAAGGGGCTTTCTGAAGCCGCTCCCCCATCTACCAATTGCAAAAGCAATATCCATAATATAAAACTAAAATGGTAGGAAACATGGGACTAGAGCCTTCAATGTAAAATAAGTTTAAGAGGTTAACCTGTCAAGGCTATGGACGCCTGCTGGTAGTGGGTATTGACCTGTGATATCACTAGGCAAACCCATCGGGGCTATGGATGCTCGCGGGCAATGGGGCATTCTGCCTAAAGAAGTGTCAACCAAACCAAGGCTTTTGTCTACACATATGATGGTTACTCTATAGTGTTACAATCAAAAGGAAGCATGTGTGGATGAAGTCAAGGGAAAAATGAACTCCATAAATTTGTTGCTAAAGAATGGCCTTAAGGTAACCTTGAGACCTCTATCACTGGTTTTTCATACTATATCTAAGATTTAATTATCTTAGAAGTGGGACCTATGATCATAGAGAATTAATAAAACTCAATTGCAAAGCTTATTTGTAATACTTTGATAATTATAAGACTTTGGCATTTGGTTAGTAATAACTAATTTTTCATTGGTTCATCATTTGGTGTGTTCATAAAAATCCTCCTTTTCTACTAAGGAAAGCCCCTTTAATTTATAAAAGGTTTCTTTTTCTTGAGTATACAAATGTTTTTTTTTTTTTTTTAAAGCTATACTATTCTATTATATTATGTACAGGAAAACATTACAATCAGAAAGTCAGGTTGCCCAAGGCCGACTGTGGCTCTTTGGGTTAGCAGTTCGCAACTCAGTATTAGCCCTCGCAGGGGCAGCATTACCAAACATAACCTCTTCCATCCCGTGACATAACACAAAATTGTAATCAGACCATACAAAAACATCCCACGCAGGGGCTTCGGAACAAAAACAAAGATTTTTCCCTCGCAGGGGCGACAGAGGACCTATGACAGCACAATTACGAGTCCTGCTAGCAGAACTATGGCAAACATAAACATATATATGAACTAGAGAGACCCAGACAGAAACATTTGGCCTATACCAGACGCAGACAGAGACGTATGACTTATACCAGACCTGAGCAAAAGAGGAGGATGACGGAGCGTGCCGCTGGATTCTATTCCTCTGGCTTCTCCTCGAGAATTCTATACCACCCGTGGCCTTCAGGGAAGCCTTCCCACTCTTCCGCTGCGGCCTTCTTGGAGGTCGACGCCTCCTTCTCCTGAGGTTGGATGGGAGTCTGCTCAGGTACTCCCTCTGGCTCTTCCTCAACAATTTCCGGTTGCTCATCTGGGAGCGCCTCCTTGCTGCCCGAACCGCCTTCATCTTCCTGAGAGTCCTCAATGAATAAGACCGAGATGTGTGCATTGATGCGGGCATTATCCCTCGAGCTGCCGAGGGTGAAAATGGCAGTTCCAAACGCTGGAAGAGGGGGCGGTCCAGCATTGGGACTGCCCGTGTCCATAAATTGACTTGCCTGTATGGGAGTGGCCCCTGCCCTTCTGTGGCAGTAACAACAGCAGCAGTGGTGGTGGGATTCCGCAGCGGGGTGGCGCGAAGAACCTCCACGAGCGGAGCCTCGTCGACTGAGCAACCTTTGCCTTGGTCTGACCATATTTGCAGTGATGCTGGTGGCGTGAAGCAGAGCGTCAGTTGAAGGTTTACCCTGCTTGAGTCGCCCCCCCACGTAATTGAGACCTCTCCCAACAGATCTGGGACGAAGCTTAGTAGCACATAAACAGCAACCAACAGGGAATTCGAGCTCGAGATGTCCCTTGGCTTCTTGAAAGCTGGCTGTGACAGCAGGAGCTGTAGCCTGAAGGAGAAGATTGCCCACAAGAACCTGCACTGCGTGATCCTTACTTTGAGAATAGACCTGCAACAATCCTTCGCCCATCTTAAACCTCTCAACATTCTCTCGATATCTGCCCTCCATAACTGCGCTCTGCGACCACAGCAATTCACCTTATGTTGCATTGAATGCCCTGAGCTCGCGTCTCTGTTCTTCATTCCTCGGCGGCAGGAGGCGATGAATTCCTTAGTTGATCACGAGGCGGCACATGCTTGGCATGTGGCCTCTCACTGCCAGACGTACTAACACCCGCATCCGGGGATTGAGTATACAAATGTTAAGGATTGATGAAATTATATTTAATGAGTGATTTGGAATTTATTTTATGCTTGGTGTTAGTTTAGCATCATTTTAATAAACTTGAGATGACTTATTTTTGTTCAGTATTCATCTCATTAGCTCCATTTTTTTTTGTTTTTCAGGTTCCTTTGTACTAGAGCCATCTCAACAGTCCTCCTCACTTCTTCAGTACCTCCCCATGCTTGCGTGAGGACATGTATAACCTTAGGCATGGGGGAGTGGTTGTTGGGAACTTTTCAACATCTTCAATTCATTCTCTTTAGTAGATCAAATCGACATTCATCATTTCAGACTCTCAGGCTTACTTTGCCTCATCTTCAACTCCATACAACTTCCATTGCAGCCTGCAGTACATATCAAAATTCAAAAGGTATACTTGAGGTAAAACATGTTTAAAGGCTCTTTAACTCATTAGAATTTAAGGAATATTGATTATTAACCACTTCCTATTGCATAAATCTTCAGCTTTCTTAAACCATCATTTCCAAATCTATTAATGCATATTCTAGTAAGACCATAAGAATGATTGTGGTACATGAATATATATAGTGTCTTCTCCTTGTACATCATAAATCATTCACAAAATCATCATATGAATCTCCCAATAAGAGGGTGAAGTCAAGTCATTGTTTCTTATATGATAAAAGAAGCACAAAATAAGTAATGGTCTTACAAGTTTCCAAGTCCACATTTATTTAGCCATTATCTTCATTATCACCTTATATCATCCACCATCCTTTCCTAGTCTATATTTTGTTTACAAGAGGGTATGCAAAATCTTAGGCATGGGGGAATGTTGGGCCCCAGATATGTTATAACATTTTCTATCCAAACCTTCCATTTATAAGCCATATTCATACCCTTACAACTTATTCCATAGCTATTATATTACCAATTTTCACTAAATTCATTCATTTTACCTTGTGGTTAATTATTAATGATTTTTTGTTTTTTTAATGATTAAATGTAGTTCTAATATGGTTTTATCAATGACGATTTACTAATGTGGTTATGTGGCCAAGGAGCATGTTCCACTATGAAAATTTGTATCTCGGTATAAGTTCAACAATTTGGTACTTAATTTTGCACTTGCATGAATGGAGGAAAAAAAGTCAAAATTATAAAATATGTTTTTTTTTCTAAACATGACATATTAGGTGCCACTTGGGCTTAATATGTTGGTACATGACTTGGAATATACCCATATCACGTGTGTGGGATCCTAGCACATGATTTAAGCTAGAGCCAAAAATAGGTAACAATTTTGAAACTGCCATGTTCTTCCTCGATTTCTATGCATATGGTGGCGAATCTCAAGAATCTGGAAAATGGGTTTTTGAAATAGAAATTTACTTATATATCAAACCATTTCCAAAAATTCCATATGGTTTAAAAGTTACAGCTGGTTCTTCGAAGCAGATTTGTACAAAATTTCTGAAAAACCCAGATTGGCAAAAGTATCTAAACAACCAACTTTAGGCACGATTTCTGAGGCCATGGAATTGAATCAGGAAATTCCAAGAGAGGTTTTTGTTGATAATATAAAAAATTACGCTCCATAGAAATAAATCCCTAAAATACATCATGGTCGAGAAGATATGGTTAGTTCTTTAACACTAATTTGTATAAAATTACACAAAAATTAGATTTATGAGATTTTCCTCTAGTTGTAAATTCATTTTCTGTGTTTAGGGGATTGGACCTTATTCTTCCTCAATGGATTTTATGTATAAATAAATCCTCAAAGGGAAGAGGAAGGAGGTTGTTCATTATTGTAATAGAGGAGATCAATGATTAGTTTTTGAGAGATTTAGAGAGCTTATTTGTAACAGAGTTTTTGATGTGAATAAAGAATTGATGGTTGCTGAATTGTGGTACATCTTCTTAGCTTGATCTGATCTTTCCTGGCAACACTGGCCACCTGAGAAGGGCCCCTTAGTGTGGGTAAGTGTTTCTATATTTCATTTGTTCAATGGTTAGTATTGTATTGTGTATTTTAATTTGATTTCCTCTCTCCTTCATTTGTGTGGTTGTATAGTTTCAGATTTGCTATTGTTTATATGTGTGATAAGATACATCATTTATATGACTAATAGTGTTTTGTCTCTCATTGTTTCCATTTGTTATACATAGGTTTGTTTATGTTCACACACAATAAACCTAAGATTTGCATTGTGGTTTGGGGTCTAATTCCATTCAACCTCTTCATCATAACCCTATTGTTATTAGTAATTTCAATCTTGAATTTGTGTTTACTTGAAAATTGAAATATTTCGTTTTGGGTTTGATATAGAGCATGTTTGAGACAAATTATCTACTCTTCCATACTCAACCTTTTATACTTTGAATCTGATATGGTCTTTTAGGACCATACAAGAATAATATTGCTATCGTTGACAACATATTAAAGCTTATAACAAGACCTTCATTTGACCTTTGATAATACATACTTGTGAACAAGCCTCAGATCTCATTTGTGAAAGTATTTTTCTTTTGAACAAAACTTTGATATATTGGTATGATAGTACAAGGTGTGAGTTACTCATTGAAGATATTACTTTGAATCCTATGATATATCTTGAATATAATATGAATGGATAATGATACTTGGAATGTTATGGCTATGCAATGATTTGTTTGCAAGTATTTTGATCTCACTAATCGGTGTGAATATCATTTGGTTGCATATATGTAAAGAAGTCATGGATTAAAAATAATGTTTAGACTTAGGCTAGTTTCCTTGCTCGAGCATTTAGCAATTAGTTGCTAGCAATATGTACTTAATTGCTTAGTATACTTTTTGAACAAAATTTCCTTTCAAGCATTTACTTTACATGCCTTGTTTTTCCTTTCAACATTTGGTTTTAACAAGTTTTGGGACTAGAACTAGAACCTCTTTACTAGTTGATCCAACCTGCATTGATCACTTGAACACCTACCATGAACAATGAAATATAATAGTTCCAGAGCCAAACCAGAGGATCAATGGTAGAGGCTAGATTAGATTGGCCTAAAACTCATTCACAATTCCTTTCAATCTTTCAAAATTTGTTTTGTATTCTCAACTAGATTAACTTAGGCTTTAATCCTGCATTTCTTGTGCTTGCATCTCTAAGTCTTACGATCGCAGATTTGATAATTAAATGTTGGAATTAGAATACATATAATTCCACCAATAGATTCACCAAGGAGTATTCTGACTCATGTCACGTGAATACAAGATCGACCCACCCATGCGACGGGGACGATACGATTCACCTAAGAGTTATTTTGACCTGTGCCTTGCAAATACAAGGTCGACTCACCCATGTGATGGGGGTGGCGCGATTCACCTCGGAGTTATTTTGACTTGTGTCATGCAAATACAAGACTAGCCTTGTTGCTGATTCCACTAAACATAAAAGACATGATATATATCTGATATATATATATATATATATATATATATATATATATATATATATATATATAGGTAAAATTTGTATTGACTTCTAAATAAGAGTGTACATGAAAATTCTAAGTATCTTAGGTCGATCATTCACTAGGAAGACCAGACCATAACCAAAGGTTTACTCTTTGTAGAGATGCATAGGATATCAAAGTACTTAAAAAACCAAAAGTAACCATGCAAGGAATGAAAAGCGGGTCTGTACAACCTTGAAGCTTTCAGAGTACCATTTTTCATTGAGGAGCCTCTATTTGTTGTTGCAGTTGAGGCCTCTAATATTCCATGAGATGATTTTCATGTTAGGGGAATGTTGGATCTAGGGAAGACATCTGTGATCACCCTGATACATCTTGAGTTAATCAACATACCCCCAAATTCATCCAAGATTTACTGGTTGCTTTTCCTACCTTTTTTCTTTGCCTCCCTATGATGCTTTACTATATCTTTTAATGATTGGGATTGAACTCTAAGAGGCCCTATGTAGGATAGTCCTGATGTCGATTTTAAGGCGTAGTAAAATTTAAAATATGCACAACCTAACACTTTAACTTGATGTTTTGGAAGAGAAAATGGACCTTTTCCCTTTTGGGCTTTAGCCAACTTTGGAAAATCGAGTGAGTCTAGCTCTATATCCTCATTTTGGTTTAAGGATTGATTTGGGTCTTCTTGCGGGGAAGATAAGAGCACTGGTAGGGGAGCGGGGGAACAAAAGAGGATGGTGGCAACACGATTGAGGATGATGTGAAATATGACTAAGGAGGATGGAGGTAGAATGGGGTCATGCATGCCAATTTCAAGAGATGGTGAAGTCGAGGGGGTTGGGAGATTATAGGGGGGGAGTGGTTTAAAACGATTCATGGAAGAGCATTTCCCCCTCGAGGGATTGGGTTGTGAGGTAGGGGTTCTAGGGTTCTTACGATTGCCTCCAACTTTTGTAAAACCCTCATCATCGTGAGTGGATTATTGCTTAGGGTTGGCATTTTCAACCAACAAAGGGCAATTACGACAAAGATGGCCATATTCGTGGCATCTTTGACATCGAAAATGGGTGTGCTCATAATCCAGGGGTTGCTTTCAAAGCTCATGTTGATAATAAATACCAATGGATTGTACAAAGCAACTAAGAAATATTCATGTATACATGAAAGATGCATAAGAAATGTACCTCGCTTGCTTGGTTTCACAGTGTTAATGAAATGGATGAGGGCATTTCCTATGCCGGCTAGAGATTCCTCATCCCATAATTCTTGTGGTAGTGAATATGTTATGATCCAAACTAGTGTTGTAGTAAAATCTTTCTTATCATGCACAATTTGCTTTGTCCATAACCAAAGATACAACCTTCCCGAGTTAAAAAATTATGAGCCGTTTTTAAATACCCAAGTTTTGTCTTCAATGTTGGCGAATATTGTGGTAAATAAACCTTTGGTCCCCAATTCCAGCTTAATTTGCCTCTTCAGTGTCCATATTAGTTGAATCAAGTGAGAGATATATTTTCTGAAGGCTAGATGTAGAGAAGTAAAAGGTGAGATGCTAAGAAGTAAAAGGCCATATGACAAGAAATGTTATGGTTAGTGCATGATCCCACATGTATTGGATATATTCCCCGATGTGGCTAGATTGAACTACAAAATTAAGGTCTATTGCAACTTTAGGAAGACAAATTCACACCCTTCATTTTCTTGATTGGATGATGGGTTGCTGGGGATTTTGCTCATCCCCAATAGGGTTTCGCCCATATATCTTGGGGCTAGAAGCAGAAGGTTGCCTCCAACAATTGAATCCTGCTGCAATCCTACTATAGGAAGGAGATCTGCTCCCTCCACTAGCATTCAACATAGGAAAACTTGTTAATGAGCCTTTAAAAACATGACTATGGTTTGGTTGCAGGACCAAAATTTTGTGGAGTCCTCAATAGTTCAATGGAAGGGAACATATTCAAAAGTAAAGAATATATATATATATATATATATATATATATATATATATATATATATATATATATATATATATATATATATATATATATTCAATGCTATGTATATCACATTAAAATATTAAATTAAAAAAAAATATAAAACATGTCAAAGAAAAATGTCTAAGGGCATATATATGAGCTTAGTTAAACTAATAAACAAAATGACCATTTTTCCGAGCATCTTTTTTAGTCAATTTTGCCAAAATCCAGTACATATTTTTAAGAATAATTTTTTTTAAGTTGTTAGATTTGCTAAGATCAAGTGGCCCAAGGGTTTTTCATAGTGTTGAATCGATTTATGCATTGAAAAACACATTTTAAACAAGAAGAAATCACAATCTAGTTTGAAATTGTATTGTTGATTTGAAGGGGAAAACCCATTTTGTCTACGCTCACATATATGTGTGAAAGAAAAGCTTTAATAAAATTAAAAATAAGATTTTTCTATATATAAAAATATGGTCTCTCTCTCTCTCTCTCTCTCTCTCTCTCTCTCTCTCTATATATATATATATATATATATCACATTAAAAAATTAAATTTAAAATATAAAACATGACAAAGAAAAATCACTTAGTTTAACTAATAGACAAAATGACCATTTTTTCCGAGCATCTTTTCTAGTTAATTTTGACAAAACCTGGTACATATTTTTAAGAATAATAAATTTAAGCTCTTAAATTTGCAAAGATCAAGTGCCCCAGGGGTTTTTTAGAGTGTCGAATTGATTTATGCATTCAAAAACACATTTTAAACAACAAGAAATCACAACAATCTCGTTCAAAATTGTAGTGTCCATTTCGATGGGAAAACCCATTTTGTTTGTGCCCATATATGTGTGAAGGGAGGGTTTTAATAAAATTCAAAATAATATTTTTTCTATATATATAATTATGAAATTTATATAAATATAAATAGTGTTCTCTAACTATTATATGTTTTGGAGTTTTTCGCTAGAACTTGATGAAATAATTTTTACTAAGATTTTGGCTTTTCAACGTTTAAAATCAATGTCCTTAAAAACCTCAAGGGCACTTGAATTATATAGAATACACAAATCAAACTGATGATTTCAATAAATTCCTACCAGATTTTGGGCAAATCTCATCGAAAAAACCTAAAAAACATATAATGGTTAAACTACAACAATATAAATAATCAAATCTTAACTTTAGATTTACGAAGAATTAAAAGTAATTAGATCTTTTGAAATATATGTAAATCTTTCTTGATTAATTATGAACAATTCAAATTAACAGCCCAAAGATCATCAATACCGAATATTTCACAAACAAAACTTAATATGATCTATTGTTTAAGATGACATACCTTGATTAACAGCGGAAGATGTAATGGCTACCATCTACTTTCTTCTGACTCCTACTCTTCTTCTCAGAATTCGGTTTCTCTTTCTAGCCCTGTTTCTTTATGCGCTTCTTGATGGAGAAGGATGCGACTCTTGGCAGGGGGAGAGAGGACCCAATCCTTTTTTATATTATTTAACACTAAATCTGGTACGTCCATCATATACCAATTCAACGCTTTAATGCTTTAATGCTTTTAACGCTTTTAACGCTTTAATGCTTTAATCGGGTCACATTAAGATTTAGAAACCGCAGATTTCTAACATTCTCCCACTTGACCCGACTATTCATAATATTAAGTGTTGAACATCATACTATGATAAATTGCTGAGAGTTATGGCGGTTGTGCACTATTAATTCAATGCATTTCCTTCCATATACTACAATACCAGCAAACCATCAATTCATACTCATAATTTATATAAAACAGCATAATGGTCCACATAATGTCTTATATCATAATGATTAAACATAATATCTTTATAAGACTCTTTCTTGTTTAAAATTACATAAAATACGTACTACTATATTAAAACAAGAGACACATAATTGTATATCAGAAACACATAAAAGAGCTCAGAATGTCACACATCAATTATTACTAATACAACCAAGACCCATTCTTTGAACATGTTCCTTAAATTGTCTTGGTTGTAACCCTTTCGTCAAAGGGTCTGCAATCATAAGATCTGTCCTGATGTGCATGATTGACACTCTTTGTTTCTGAACCTCATCTTTCACAACAAGATACTTCAGATCTATGTGTTTGGCACCTTTAGAGTACTTGTCGTTCTTTGAGAAAAATACTGCTGCAGAGTTATCACAATAAATTTTCAGCGGCTTGCTAATGGTGTCGACAACCGCAAGTCCTGAAATAAAGTTCCGCAACCATAATGCATGAATTGTGGCTTCAAAACATGCCACAAATTTTGCCTCCATAGTGGATGAAGCAACGATAGTCTGTTTCGCACTTTTCCACGATATGGCACCTTGAGCAAACATAAACAGGTAACCAAAAGTCGATTTTCTAGTATCGATGCATCCAGCAAAATCTGAATCACTATATCTGATCACCTCCGATTCATTGGACCTTCTATACATAAGCATGTAATCTTTCGTGCCTTGTAAGTACCTCAAAACTTTCTTTGCAGCTTGCCAATGTTCCCTTCCTGGATTACTTTGATACCTCCCTAACATACCGACCGCAAAGCTGATATCCGGTCTAGTACAGGTTTCAGCATACATCAGGCTACCAACAACAGATGCATATGGAATTGATTCCATTTCCTTTCGTTCAACATCATTCTTAGGACATTGCATGAGACTGAATTTATCACCTTTCTGTACAGGAACTGTCCCAGGTGAACATTTACTCATTCCAAATCTCTCTAGAATCCTTTCGACATATCCTTTCTGAGACAATCCCAATATTCCTTGTGATCGATCACGAAATATTTCTATTCCAATCACATAGGATGCCTCTCCCATATCTTTCATTTCAAAGTTCGTTGAGAGAAATTCCTTAGTCTCATGCAATATACTTAAATTATTTGCAGCAAGCAAGATGTCATCAACATAAAGGACCAGATAAATAAACTTGCTCCCACTGATCTTTTGGTATATACAGTGATCAACCGTATTTTCCTTAAAACCAAAGGATGTAATAATGGTATTGAACTTAATATACCATTGCCGGGATGCTTGTTTAAGCCCATATATTGACTTCTTAAGTTTACACACCAATTGTTCTTTACCTTCTATAGAAAAACCCTCAGGTTGATCCATGTAAACATCCTCATCAAGATCTCCATTCAGAAAGGTTGTTTTCACATCCATTTGATGCAACTCCAAATCATAATGAGCTACTAATGCCATTATTATTCTTAGTGAGTCCTTTTTCGAAACAGGAGAAAATGTCTCCTTGTAATCAACACCATCTTTCTGAGTGTAACCCTTAGCAACAAGTCTAGCTTTATACCGTTCGATATTACCACTAGAGTCGTGTTTGGTTTTAAAAACCCATTTGCATCCGACTCTTTTACAGCCATGTGGTAACTCAACGAGATCCCAAACTTCATTCTGTTGCATGGATTTCAGTTCTTCTTTCATGGCATTAATCCATTCCTTTGACTCTTTACTTTCTACAGCATGTGAAAACGAAACTGGATCCTTATTGATTCCAATATCATAATCTGATTCTTGCATATAAACCACATAATCATCAGAAATAGCTGACCTACGATTTCTTTGAGGTCTTCTTAATGCTACTTGTTGTGGTTCATGCATATCAGCATTATGTAAGTCATTTCCTTCAGGAAGTACTTCTTCATTTATATGTTGTTCATTATCATCATGCTGTTCTACAACAGCTGGAACAACATTTGGAGTAATAGTAGATGGAGGAACTATTCTAGGCAATGTAACATTTACCCTTGTTTCCTTTATTTCTACTATTTCTCTTCGAGTACTCCCACTGACTTCACCATTCTCAATGAACCTTGCATTACCAGTTTCTACAATTCTTGGACTATGATTAGGACAGTAAAACACGTACCCTTTAGATTTCTCAGGGTAACCTAAAAAATACCCACTGATCGTTCGAGAATCTAATTTCTTTTCATGTGGATTATAAATTCTTGCTTCCGCTGGACAACCCCAAACATGCAGGTGTCTTAAGCTAGGTTTCCTGTTAGTCCATAACTCAAAAGGAGTCTTTTGAACAGCTTTACTAGGAACCCTATTCAACAAATAATTAGCGGTTTTGAGAGCATACGACCACAAATTCTTGGGTAGTGTAGAATCTGACATCATACTCCTAATCATATCCATTAACGTCCTATTGCGCCTTTCTGCTACACCATTTTGCTGTGGTGTACCTGGCATTGTGTATTGCGCACATATGCCATGACTTTCGAGGAATTTTGCAAATGGACCTGGACACTGGCCTGACTCATTATATTTACCATAATATTCACCACCTCTATCAGACCTTATGATTTTCACCTTTTTATCTAATTGCCTCTCAACTTCCTTTACAAACGTCTCAAGGACATTCACAGATTGAGATTTTTCATGAAGCAAATAGACATAACCATAACGGGAAAAATCGTCAATAAAAGTGATGAAATACTTTTCTCCATTAAAGGCTAGAGTGTCCATAGGTCCGCAAATATCAGTGTGTATTATTTCAAGAAGCTGGCTGCTTCTGGTGGCTCCTTTCTTATTATGTTTGGTTTGTTTACCTTTAATACAATCCACACATAATTCTAGATCACTAAAGTCCAAATTTGACAAAATTTCATTACTTACTAGTCTCATCATTCTTTCTTTGGATATATGACCTAGTCTTTTATGCCACAAGAAAGCAGAATTTTCATTCACCATGCTACGTTTACATCCAACATTATTTACTACATTCAACAAGGAATTCGCATAAGTGTCATTCAGTTTCAATTTATATAAACCATCAATTAGAATACCAGAACCAACATTATCAGTATTCTTATATAAATCAAAACAACCAGATCCAATCATACATCTAAAACCAGAATTATCCAACTTACTTACAGAAATAAGGTTTCTAGATAATGAAGGTACATAAAGGGTACTGTATAAGTCTAATACATATCCACTTTCTAGAATTAGACGATAAGTCCCAATGCCTTCAATTGAAGATTTCATTCCGTTTCCCATAAAGAGAAAACGATCTTCATTTGGATTTGTGGTTTGGATCATAAGAAATCCCTGCATATTATTGGAAACATGAGTTGTAGCACCAGTATCAAGCCACCATGTATTAATGGGAACTTCAACTAAATTTGATTCAAAACATACGAAAGATAGATAATTACCTTTCTTTTCGAACCAAGCTTTCCTTTTCGGACAGTCACTTTGATAATGTCCTTTCTTTTTACAGAAATGACATTGAACATCCTTTAGTTCCTTCTTTTCCTTATCCTGCCCATTCTTAGCAGGTGCCTTTTTCTTCTTGAAATGACTTGATTTTCCTTTCTTTTCTTTACCAGCTTTATTACTCACAAAACTTACTGAGTGATTCACTTGATTTTTCAAACGTCCTTCTTCCTGAACAAGTCTACTGGCCAATTCATTAACATTCCACTTATCCTTTATAGTGTTATAGTTAATCTGAAAAGGTCCATATTCAGAAGGTAGCGAGTTCAGGATGAACTGGACAAGAAAAGAATCCTCTACTGTAAGTCCCAGGGAGTTTAACCTTGCTGCAAGATTAGTCATCTCTATAATGTGCTCTTGCATAGTTCGCGACCCATCAAACTTCATGGTCGTGAGTTCTGCCATAAGAGTACCAGCGAGTGACTTATCAGCTGAACGAAAACGCTCTTCCACAGACTGCATATATTCCTTAGCACTTTCTGTTTGTGGAATTGTTGACTTGATGTTGTTAGCAACAGTCATCTTAATAAACATAAGGCTCAATCTGTTACTGCGTTCCCATGCTTTATGGTGTGATTTTTCTGCCTCAGTACTATCTTTTGTAAGAGCAGCAGGTTTATCCTCAAGGAGTGCCAAGTCAAGATCCTGAACACCTAAATGGAAATTGACTTGTTCTCTCCATTCAGAAAAATTAACACCAGTGAACAATGTAACAGATGAAGCATGCGTATTCATGGGAACTCCTGCAAATTAAAAAAAGAAAAGAAATAACTGTAAGCTCATAACTAACGCGATTCATATGTAGACATAATAGCATAATATAGCACTCCTTTGGGTAGATACTATCTTATACTTAACATAATTAAATACCAAAACATAAGTAGGTAATAAATATATTCAATTAAACAGAACTGACATCTTTGGATGATCAATATTTATTTAATCAAAATATCTATTAAACCTCATCATGTCAACTAGTTATAGAACAAGACTTTCCTTTGGGTAAGCTCTCAGGTTCTATCATTAGTGACGCCAGTGTTAATTGGTATTATTATAACTGGCAATTTCTATCAATAATCATTATGTCACTTATGCACTAAATGACTATTCTGATTTTGACCACTTTGGTGATTAACAAAATCATAAATCTCATGTGCATAAATGATTTATAACACATACTTTATGCAAAACAATTTCAATCCCACGAAGTAAAAATTCTGGTCGATTACAGGCCCCAACAAAACCCAATGCAAAAATCTGGCAGAATATGGGAAAAGTGAGTTTCGCTCGCACTTTCCTTTCAATGAGGAAGGCGAAAGGAGCAAGCACAACCGTAGTGGCGGCATTCCGGTATACTACAAGCACAAAGTGATTCATCCCTCTATTAAAAGAGACTTTCGAGATAATATTCATGCCCGCATATTCAAACTAAATTGATCGCAATAGGTTGCGAATACGTGGAGAATTATGAATCGAATTATGAATCAAAATTCCACCGAAAAAATTCCTGAGCTCTACATTTCACCAACGAATCGGATATGGGCAATCGCCGGTATCATATTCGTTATTATATTTTATCACGGAATGACAGAATTATTTTACTCAGTAATAAAGCAGTGGATGGTGGATCAATTAAAGCAGATACGCGAAGAAAGCAAATCACTTGATCAGAAAATTGTGGGCATGCGGAGGATTTGATTAACATCATGAGTAAAGCACAGAACAGATCAATTGCAATCATAGGAAATATTCAGTTATTGATTGGTGGCTCTGATACCAAATGTAAATCTTTCTTGATTAATTATGAACAATTCAAATTAACAGCCCAAAGATCATCAATACCGAATATTTCACAAACAAAACTTAATATGATCTATTGTTTAAGATGACATACCTTGATTAACAGCGGAAGATGTAATGGCTGCCATCTACTTTCTTCTGACTCCTACTCTTCTTCTCAGAATTCGGTTTCTCTTTCTAGCCCTGTTTCTTTATGCGCTTCTTGATGGAGAAGAATGCGACTCTTGGCAGGGGGAGAGAGGACCCAATCCTTTTTTATATTATTTAACACTAAATCTGGTACGTCCATCATATACCAATTCAACGCTTTAATGCTTTAATGCTTTAATGCTTTTAACGCTTTTAACGCTTTAATGCTTTAATCGGGTCACATTAAGATTTAGAAACTGCAGATTTCTAACAATATAAACATTTTCTCAAATTTTACACTTAAAAAAAATTTACATATTAGAAAATTTACTTCATCTTAACACTTAATAATTCAAAATTCAAATAAATATAATAATTAAAAAAAACATGCTAATTAATTATCACAACAAATAAAATAATAATTATATTTTTAATCTTTTATTTGATGAAAACAATTCATCTATCTTTGGAAAATATTTATTGTGAGATCAATCTACTCCACAGTTCTTTGTATCAAGGAGATGATTAATGTTCCACCAAACTCCTTGGAAACAACATCATTAAACAAGAATAAATCGTATAGCTTTTATTTTAATATAATTGCCCACTCGTTGATTTCAAGAACGTTAAAGCGTTAAGGTGTTGACCATCATCATATTCAAAACCTACGAAGAATCATGAAAGTTACATCTACCCGTCATTAAAGCGCTACACTACAACCATTCAATGACCTCATAGTGGAGTATGTATTCAATGATTGCTTGACATTATGACACTACATTTTATATAAAAAAAAATTAAATATATAAATTTACTAAGTAGTATATAATAAATAGCCTATAAATAAGGGCTACATAGTAATTAGTTTTTGTCATTTAATTTAAATATAACTAAATTAATTTAAAAACTAATAAAAATATAAAAATTTTAGAGTAATTTTAAATGGTAATTAAATGTATTATTAAATTTTTTAAATTACCATTATTTCTATTGTAATATAGAAATAATTATTAATAATTTACATTTGGTTTTTTATAGTTTGTGGATATCGTTTATGAAAATCTTATTATTAGAACTGGTATAGATGTCTTATTATAAATTTTCATTATACTTTGGTTTATGAATATGAGAAATTTTATATTTATTCGTATTACAAACATCTTATTATTTTGAATATCATTCATTCATTAATAGTGTAAAATCTATCATATGTGGTTAAGTTCGCACAAAAATCTAAGTGATCTCTACCCCTTAAAAATATAATGTAAAAATAAAAATATATCTCTCACATACCATTAATAAATTTTTTTAAATTACATATGTGATTTTAAATCATAATTTTAAATAATATATTTTTTATTATATTATATTAATCATTGACCATTTTTTAAATATGAATATAAAATGATTATACTCATTAGCAATAATTTTATCACCTTCCTAAAACAAATTGTATCATAAATACCCATACTACACCTTGATGTGATCTATGTACTTTTGGTTAATTAATAGAAGTAATTGATTCATTAATAGAGAAAAATGCGATAACATGTTCAATTTGATAGCCAATCAAATTGAACATAAATAAATTTAACTATTTTTTAAAAATCATATATTTCAATATGTAATGTTAAACTATATAATTTTTTGCAATTTTTTTGGTTGAACATAAATAAATTTAACTATTTTTTAAAAATCATATATTTCAATATGTAATGTTATACTATATAATTTTTTGCAATTTTTTTGGTCAAACCCATTTGGGAAATGGGTTTGACCAAAAACTCATTGCAATATCCATTGACCAAAAACTCATTGCAATATCCACTGCCTTGCGACAGGGATAATAAATAAGATTTCAAATATTAAAAAAGTGCACTCTCCTCGATGGTAGAAACACCGAGGAAACAAGAAATAACAAACAAAAGGAAAATTAGAAACAATAAAAGAGCACAATGATAAGAAGCTCGAAGGCTCGGTCTTTAGATTAAAGTAGGGAGAGAAATATATATTTATTAGGTTGTTTAATTATTTTATGTTTTATAGTTTTTGATATGATTTTTTTTCTTTATTTGTGTTTTTGTTTGTTTGTTTTTAATGTATTAATGATTAAGCATTAGAATTGTGTAGAGTTCACAATTCAAACTTATGATTTCAACAAATTTTTACCAGATTTTAGGTCAATTTGATTCAAAAATATGCCCAAAAAACCTTTAAAACTTAGAACAATTAAATTACTACTATTTTATATCCTCTTTATATGATAATTGTCATAACCATTACTCATTGCTTCCATTATATATATATATATATATAGAGAGAGAGAGAGAGAGAGAGAGAGAGAATTATTTAACGTCCACGAGGCTAAAGATAGCCTATGGGATAGATTGCTTCTTCCTTTGGTCGATGTATTCGACTCTTTTCCTGTGAAGCCTCACAATAAATGCTCCCAGTTCTTGACAAACCCCTCGCTAAATAGATTATCCCAAGAGCTAGCTGCCAGAATATCTGCAAAACTTTCGCTATTGTCTTTGAAGACCTCACATTCTAAAATGAAATGATTTTTTGTTTCCACTTTTCCTGAAGAACAAAAAATACATACTCTTTCCTCCCACACTTCTTTTGGTCTTTTCCAGTGCCCTGTTTCACAACGAAGTTGATGAGAATTAGTCCTTAACTGAGCAATAAGAATTTTGACTCTCAAAGAAATATTGACCTCTATGTACACTTTTTGTTGATGATTATAAGTGGGATTAAACACTTCAATATAATACCTTTTCTTTCTCCCTAGCTCCTTGTCCCAAGCACGCTTGTGGAACTTATCCATAACAAAAGCTTTTATCTTTTTACTGTTTATGGGACACATGTTCAAGAAAATACATCATTTACTAAACCATTTGTTATTTTCCTGCATCCAAGTTTTTTTTTTTTGCACAATATGTCATTAAAGACAACCTTAGGCCATCTACCCTCTTCCATTTGCTCATTTTTCTTAAATACCTTATGACTCACACCATAACAATTGCTTCAAGAGGAGCAACCCCTGTTTCACTTCATAAGATAGCATAAGGAATTGCACTTTTAATTTTGAATTTGTTTGTAATCAAACACTTTTGAATTTTCTCAATTTGTTTCCACTACATGTCGGATGTACTGCTGGCCCACAGTTCACAAACATAGAGAACCACTAGAAGCCCAAAAAGAGTTCGAGTGGTTTTGAAAAGCATAAAATGCTTTCCAACCCCCAAAGTTCTTTTCTTTCTACAACCATCCTAGCTTATATTTTTGTTGAAGTCAATTCCGAGGTATTTGTAATTTGCAACTTCTTCGAGAATGCTGCATTCAAAGAACTTATGTTGGTTATGTTTTCTTTTTTTAGAGAAAACCACTACTTTCGTTTTGCTAATATTGACTTGCATCCACACCCTTCTACAAAAGTGCTCTAGGGATAGTAAGTGCTCTTGCAAACCAAGAGTAGATTTAGCAATCAAAATAAGGTCATTTGCATACAAAAGAAGCCTTATAATAAACTTGCCCAAATATATACCATCACCCTCTTACGAATCTAACCACTCAAGTTGTCTATATATATATATATATATATATATATATATATATATATATGCTTACTCTAACTTATACGTGAAATGACCTTTTCATATATATATATATAGGCGTAGTCTAACTTATATACAAAATGACTTTTACATTTGAATCTAGCAATACAATCTCAAGTAATATTGTGATTTTTTGTTATTTTAAAATACATTTTTGAGTGGATAAATAAATTCTACACCTTGAAAAACTAAGACACTCAAATTCTACAAATTAAACAATTTAAACTCTAGTTTTAAAAATTTCTATAAATTTTTTATTAAAATTAATTAAAAAAATACTCTGAAAATTTTTCATACTATGCCTATAAACTTTTGAATATTACCTCTTTTTTTTTTTAATACTATCTCACATTCTTTAATAATATCTAATGTAATTTGATGTTGATTATAATTTTTAATCTTGACATAAACATTGAGTAATACACCTAATAAAGACAATCAACTTAGGAAATCGGTGCATAAAATAAATAAACGCTAAAACATTTAAAGTAGGCTATCTCACCTTAATCTATTAAAAAATAGATAAATCTTCACCTAATAGCCACGAATACTATCCCCATACAGCTATGAATATGGACCATTGCTTTTTCTATTCATTTCTAACATTTAATTAAGAGTACATTAAATAAACTTTAATAGAATACTTTATTTTTTTATTAAAAATAAATCACAAAAATACTTTAAATAAATTTTAATAAAATACTTAATTTTTAACTACTAAAGTAAATCACAAAATTTTCCTATTCCAAGATCTCTTGCGGTTTTCCGCAGCTTATAAATAAATTTGTACTATTTTCGATATCCGATTTCGTCGAAGATTTGACTCACCAAATTCCATGGATAGTTCGTCGGAAAAATAAGTGTCGTACTCCCGGCTTATTTAAATCTTCAATACAACCGCCGAAAGTTTATAAACCTTCTACTAAAGTTGGCAAAAAGAATCCACTAAAATAAAGAGGGAAAAGGGTTGGCATGAACTCATCTTTCGGCGGAAAACATATAATATTCCACAAGTAAAGAATATATAATGGCTCCAAAATGAGCCGCCAAACTTGAGCTCGTTGACTAAATATAGCGAGTGATTGTTTTGTTCTAAACATTTTATATGTTTAAATATGTGGGAGAGTTCTCATTTTGGTATTTGTGCTGCGGAGAATCTGACGTGGAGGGATTTTGAATTAGACCCTTGTTTTGAGGGTTGTATGAATGGGACGAGGCCACACGGAGTCTGACGTGGACTGATTTTAAATGAAACACTTGTTTTGCGGGTTTCACGAATTGGAAATCGCCGCGTCATCATACATTAGGAGGAGAGAGAGGCCCGGAAAGGAAGCCGAAGAAAATTGCTTTTTTTGGGACCACGATAACAGTATGGAGCTCTATGGATTTACATCACACCAGTAGCTATAGCAGAAAAGGTTTTGTGGATATATTTTTACATTTGTTGACGGGCTTGCTGATACGGATCGGCTGCAACGTTTTCTGCCCCCTGATTTCTCGATTCCCAAGTGGCCGTCTTTCGAGGGGAATCGGCGGCTCCTTCTGGGCTTTAGGTGGAGCTGAGGGGGTTTGGTGGTGTGTGAAATTCCATGGTGGGTTTTGCCGAAATTGGCGAGGAGGGTTTGTTAGTACTGGTTTTTTAGTGAAGACGGCAGCGGATATTTGCAATCAAACGTGATGTTGAGCCCACAGAGGACGGGATGGCGTTCGCCGGTTTCTCCGTCGACAGATGGGAAGGAGAAGAACAAGGGTATTGTTGTTGCTGCGGCGTCACCGGAAGTTAGGAGCCCGGTTAGTGCTAATAGGGGAAGCCCTGTGAATGAGAATGAGATGTGGAGGCGGCTCAGAGAAGTTGGGTTGGATGAAGAGACTCTCCAGAAGAAAGACAAAGCCTTCTTAGTTGCCTACATTACGAAATTGGAATCTGAGGTGAGACTTACTACACAGCATTTTTTTTTTTCGCATAGTTTTCTAGCTGATTTTTGCATGGATCTCTGTTGTTTTGGGTAATTTAGCTCATTTTTGACGTTGATGTTTTCATTTCGGTAACATGAACTGAATTTCTGTATACCCAGAAGGCCTTTACTGAGCCTATTTATGTTTTTTCACATACTTGAATGTACTGCAAAACCCTCCGTAAGTATCAGTCAGCCCATTAAAACAGAATTACCATATACCCGCTAGTCATATTGTGAGCGATTAGACCATGATCAACATATAATCTTTTTTGAGGCTATGTATGTTTTCTTTCACACACTTATGCATGTATTCGAAAATCCTCTTTAAATATCCGTCAGCCCATTAAACAGTATCAACATATATCCTCTAGTCATATTATGGATCATGATGATCAAAATTTGGTAAGCACCTATAACGACATGTTGAGGAAGTGGGTGCCCATAAGCATGGAGTTATGCTTAAGCTCTGACCCTCACCAGCTCAAAATAAAAAATCTGGTCAAAGTGGATAGACCCTTGATGATCAAAATTTGGTAAGCACCTATAACGACATGTTGAGGAAGTGGGTGCCCATAAGCATGGAGTTATGCTTAATCTCGGACCCTCACCAGCTCAAAATAAAAAATCTGGTCAAAGTGGATAGACCCTGATGATCAAAATTTGGTAAGCACCTATAACGACATGTTGAGGAAGTGGGTGCCCATAAGCATGGAGTTATGCTTAAGCTCTGACCCTCACCAGCTCAAAATAAAAAATCTGGTCAAAGTGGATAGACCCTGATGATCAAAATTTGGTAAGCACCTATAACGACATGTTGAGGAAGTGGGTGCCCATAAGCATGGAGTTATGCTTAAGCTCTGACCCTCACCAGCTCAAAATAAAAAATCTGGTCAAAGTGGATAGACCCTGATGATCAAATTTCGTTAATGACTTGTGCAGTTCTCCCAAGCCACAGTGAGAATGTGGCTTCTAATCATGGAGTTATTATGTTTGAGTTTCACCAGCTGAAACTAAAAAATCTGCTCATATTTAAAAATGCTATTTGTCAAACGTATGGTATTCCTTGGTGCTTTTGGAGAGAACAACTAATGCAAGCTCCATTTCCCATGTCTAGTTGAATTGTGTCCCAAGTCACTGAACAAAGAAAACTATTCGTGTTCAAGATAATTTTTCCAAAGAAATGGAATTTGAAATCAAGATCTAGGCAGCTTTGGGAAGGAATTGATAACAAAACAGTTATTGTATTCTGGAATCTGGTGTAGACATGCGAATGCCCCGTATGTAATAATCTTACACATTAGAGGAGGTGCAGGTAGTCCATGTTTTGTCAACACGTGTGCTGTATAGTTTGTGGATGAAAGCTATTTAAGTTCTTAGCTCAAAATATCGTAGAATTTAAGACCGACATATGATAAATTCTTTGGCTCTTGGAGATGGAACTGTCACTAACATTTATAGCAACATTGCAGTGTTTCATATCAAGGGAAGAGAAATGCTAGGATTTGGGGGTTTTGGAATTGTGGATATTGCAGAGAGAAATCTGCAAAGATGAAAATACTCAAATGCAAACATAAGAAAACTCAACTGCAAAGTAAAGGAAAAGAAGAATTGAACGAGTGAGGATGTAGCAGATCCTAATCTGTGAAAAGAAATTTAAGAATTTGAAAAAGCAACTTATTAAAATGGGCAGCATGCAGAATACAACTGTGTTTTTTTCTTGAAAACGATTCGTATATTTCCTCAAAGAAGAACTAAGTACAACAGAATGCAACATAGGCACATCATACAGACAACTTGGGAACCGGAACACCCATGTCAACAAAAGCTAACAAGGTCATCATATGAGCCTCAGCCCACAATGGGAGGGACAAAATATCATGGCAGAATTTGTGTCAGTGAATTTGTAGGAGTAGAGCCAACTCCTACTTAAAACTCTACAAATCCGAAATAGAAAGGGGATGAGGAACCTCATTGAAAGTAACTTTACAATGGTATTGACACAACCAATTGCAACTAAATGATCTGAAAACCAAATAAATTTGCAGTTGTTCCTGACCATCTATGTGCCCTGCAGGAGGAGTCCCTTCTGATGGAGCAGAGCTACAATCAGGAACCGAAATTCAGCCTGAAACCATGAACAAAAAACTTTGGCAGACTGACATTTAAAAATATATGCTGCACTGTCTACTCGTACCACACACTTCACAGGCTGAACTAGTAATGCCAACTTTGTTTTTGATGGTTTCTTTATATTAAGTTCTTGGGGTGTCAATGCTTTGCAGGTTCTGAAATGTTTCCAGAGCTTAAAAATTATTGCAAGTGGCTTATGAAATACATACTGATGTTTTGGCATTTCTAATTGACAAATGAATATTTTATTGGTTTAATTGTCCATGAGCTCAACAATCAAGGTAAGCATCAGGCCTGACTAAGGGTAGGGGGATAATCTATTGAAAGGTTGGTTCTTTCTTTTAGGTCAATCCTTTTGAAATTTTTATATTGGTCCTGAGATAGGTCATGTCTCAAACTGATATTTTTCAGAACAGATTAGTAAGGTCCTGGAGGATTCATATAATCCTGGTATGGGCCATGTCTCAAACTGAGATCTTTAAGAACAGAATCGCTACCTCCATATGAAATAGTTGATAACTGTTTGGCAAAAAAATCCAAAATAGCACATCACAGAAGTTTTTGAGCTTGTATAGGGATCCAGTAGCTGCATATCATTCATCTGAGATGGAAGCAAATCAAGTTCTCTAAATTAGCCAAATATGGTTTAACATGCTTCTCACAGATTTGTCCGTAATGGGAAATTCTGCAAAAGTACACGAAAACAAATAAAGGGGAAAATGTCTTGAAACTTATTGAATTTAGTAACATTTTTTTATCATATGGAATTGATATGTTGAAACATAATTAATAATTGCTACTACAAAAAAATGCTGAAAAACAATTATGATGGTAACTTGTAACATCATGGTGGGGTTCAGATAAGATAAAATAAGATAATTTTATTGATGTTCTTAAATGACAAAAGAATAGTTCAATGGGACTATAAGATGTAGCCAATTAACACTATGTGGGAGTGTCATCATCACTTTAAATGCTAAAATTTGAAAAGATACAAATGAAAGTGCAATAAGCGGATAAAAATACTTGAGAAAGGTTGAACTGAAAAGGTAAACCCTAGAAAGAGAGGGGAACACTTCTGAACATCGGAGATAGAGATAGAGGTAGAAGTAGAGGGGTAGTACAAATATCCCTGTTGTCATCATCATTGTGAAGAAGCCATTGCAAAGCCTGCTAATATTCTCTATGGAAAGCCCAAATGATGGGGGGGTTTGGCTGAGCCTGCGTAAAGCCTGGAAGCGATCCTTTGAAGCTTTCCTAAAATTTGAGGCCCAAGAAAAAAATCTGGTTATGGGTTCCTGGCTGCCCAATCTTGGGGGGCTGGGAGGCCAGCACCATGCAAAGAGCATGTATGGTCCTGTGGCATTGCGGAGGTTACTCGTGAGATGTCCACTAACTGAGCTTGGAGGATATGCACTCGCTCGCAGATCTGAAGTCATCTGCATCTACACAGAAGTTTTACAATGGGGCTTACAACCCAGTTTTCCTTTAGATGGTTCTCAAGAAGTTCCTAAACAAATATTTAGCTTAATTTCTCCTGGAAAATTAGCATGGGTTCTAATACTTGTATACCCACTCATACTCTATGAAGTGAGAATCAGAAACTAACAACTGCCGGAATGCTTGTAACAGCTGTATTCTGAAAGGAGAGATGGATTTCTGTTTAAATAAGAAATATGACTGTGATTAGATTATGCAAACATAATCATCAAAATACTATCAATTTTTGCTACATAAAAGCATAGGATTAAGGCATTATTGTAGAAAATTATGAAATAAATGATCATATCATTGCTTTAGAATACTTTCAATGAGTTAGTTGATCCATATAGAGGACAATAACTGTGACTGCCTATGTGATATAAGATGAAAATCTAGGAGGGACCAGTATGCAAGTTTTAATCAAAGATTGGAAGAAGCAGCTTTTTCTGTAATTCAGTTGTGTTATAAGTCTGATCATATTAGATGAACTTTTCACTTGATTAACAAGGGGTTATAGAGTCTCATAAAAGGTTAAGTTCACATAGCTACAACCAAAATTTTGCTGCATGTTCAGGCATGTTTCAATTAGCTGAGAAGCATATGGGGTGCTAGCAGAAGAACCAATTACTAATTGCAAATACAATTGCCTAATGTGACTGTCATCAACTTCCCTGATAGGTACCCACTCTTTGTGCTGTGAATCCGGCATATAGGACATGTTGGCATGTCCTTCCTGTGAGTTGGAGACACAGGGACAAGGGCCTTGCAGAGGACACATCTTGTGCATGCCCAACTCGCTAGAAGGATGTGTTCCGATGTGCCAGACCTGCAGGATGGTGGGCCCAGGTCACTAAAACAGCAAAATAAAGAGGCATATTTCAGAGTGAAACACTATTTCTTCATGGAAAGCCTAGTAGACACTGTGCAGAGAAGGAGAATGGAGGTTTCTTACAATGGTCCTTCTACAGGCTGCCATTATTTTGCTGAGTTTATCATTTCTCAATCAGCAGTGGTTTTTGTCTATATACTTATATTTTATTTCCGTAAATTTTAAAAATTAGGATACTTTTTTCCTTTATCCTTTATATGTGTATGTGTGTGTAGTGTTTAGTATTTGCGTGTCCCTTCATGTCCCATTTTGGTTGTCTACAAGTACCCTATCAGATACTTGAATCCATGTGCCCCCTTATCTCCATGTCAGGTGACATAGGGCTGGCGGCATTTTAACTGGTTGAAAGCACCACCCAGAGTTTGACAGTTTTGCCAGTTGCTATTGGATACACTCTGAATAGGCATCAAAGAAAGCTCAAACATGGGGTCACTCCAAAGTTCAGACACCTGTGCTGGGCTCCAGGCTTTGTGGAAACTGCAAAATTCTTGAATTACACTTTCATAGCTTACATGCTTTTCAAAGTAAACGGGTGCTTTTAGAAATTCATCTGGTCCATTAGCCAAGATACAATATGGTTGGATTGGCTTAGTTGGAAGGCATGGATAGCCTGTTGATGGAATTAGTGGGGCACGGGAGCTTCAAAGAGACAGGACCTCCCAGGACCTGCAATAAATAGGTGGTTACAGTGATAATGTGTTGAATTTTACTGGAAATGTTTCCATTATAGTGGAATTCATGGTTTCATGTGCTGGATGCTCAAAAACACCGTTCATGCAATGAATGCATGGATAGAATCCCTGGGACCCCAGGACACACCTTGCATCTTAGTCATACAAGCAGGAGAATATCCCTGAGAATGCTGACTGTATATATGAATCTGCCCCTCTCCCAATTAAACAAAAAATCAATGTTACATTTATCATTATCAGGAATTTATTGCCGGGGGTACGCAATATCATGGAAAATATCGGAAAATTGTTGGGAAACTTAAAATATACATATGTTTTTCAAATTTCTAAACTTCCAAAGCAAAATCAACATCAGACAAAAAGTTAAAAACATTGCTACATAAATATGAAAATAAAACTGATATATAAGATGTATAAGGTGTCAACCAGTGTTTTAAAACCATGCCGGTTATAAAAGAAATGAACATTGAAGAGTTGTTTTTTTTCTTTCTTTTTTATTTTCAGATTTTTGTCCTTTCATTTCCAAGCCCAAATATCAGAAAATGTTTCACAGAATGAAAGATGTTGCTTGGGCATATGCTGATATGATTGATAATCAAATGCATTGCAATTTTTGTCATAAAAAAATTAAGGGAGGTGGAGGGGGCATCCATAGGTTGAAACAACACTTGGCTGATATTAGAGGCCAAATTGTTCCATGTGCAGCACCAGCAAAACAAATTGGGGATATTAGGAAGGAGTTGTTAGTAAAATTTGAGTTTGAGGAAGAAAAAGCTAGGCAAAAAGAAATAGAGGCTGAAATAGGGAGGAAGAGGAGTATAAAACACATGATGGCTGCCAACCCCAATTTTGATTATGAGGGCTCTTCATCTATCCCTTGCACTGATGCATCCAACCCCTTTCGCTATGTTCCTCCCTCTTTGGAGTCTATTCAAGAAAAGGGTAAGGGTAAAATTAAAAAGAAGGGTGATATCAAAAGTTATTTCACAGTCACACCCTCCTCTCCCTCTGATAGTGCACATGGTCCTCAAGCTAATAGAGGTCAAATGCAGCCTACTTTAGATGACCATTGGAAGAAAGAATTGAGAGAAACTGCCTGTGATTACATAGCTAGATGATGGTATGATGCTGATATCCCCTTCAGTGCTTCTCATTCACCATATTATGAAACTATGTTTGATGACATATTTGCTGTTGGAAAGGGCTTCAAAGGCCCTACTATGCATGAGTTAAGGGGATCTCATTTGTAAAAAGAGGTTATGTCCATTGATGAATATTTGAAAGATTTCAAAAGCTCATGGGCGAAAACAAGATGTACTATCATGTCAAATGGATGGACTGATCAAGGTACCGTACCATCATAAATTTTCTTATCTTTTGCCTGCAGGGAACCCTGTTTCTAAAATCAATTGATGCATCTAATAGGGTGAAAGATGCACACTTGTTGTTTCAGCTTTTAGATGAGGTTTTTGAAGAGGTGGGGGTGGCTAATGTTGTTCAGATAATCATAGATAATGCCTCTAACTATGTTCTTGCTGGTAAAATATTAGAGGAAAAGCACAAAACCATCTTTTGCACCCCATGTGTTGCACATTGCATAGACCTCATGCTTGAGGTTATTGGTAAAATAGATTGGGTCAAGAACACTATAGAGCATGCCAAAAGCATAACAAAATATATCTACAATCACTCATGGATTTTGAATCTGATGAGGAAAAACACAGGGGGCAAGGATCTTGTTAGGCCTGCCATCACTAGATTTGCAACTCATTTTTTGACATTGCAATCTATGCTTTCCCAACATAGAAACTTGCAGAGGATGTTTTCCAGTGATGAATGGAATGAATGTCAATGGGCTTGCAAACAGGATGGCAAAGATGTGAGAAAGAAAGTTAATGAAGAAATATTTTGGAAAAAGGTAGTAGAGATTGTGAAGGTTGTTGAGCCACTAGTTAAGGTGTTGTGGTTGGTGGATGGGGAAAGATTGGCTATGGGCTTCATTTACGAGGCTATGGATCAAGCAAAGGAGCAAATAAAGGCAACATACAAAGATAGAGTGGCTAAGTATGGACCCATTTGGGAAATCATTGGTCAAATATGGAACATTCAACTCCATCGCCTTATACATGCAACTGGTTTTTATTTATTTATTTTTTATTTTTATTTTTATTTCTTTGAATTCAAGGTATCATTATAAAGCTCTGGAGGCAGAAGATTTGACTGGGGAGGTTAAAGATGGATTAATTGAGTGCCTTGAGCGCATGGTCGCTAAGGAGAGTGACCAATTGGAGATACACCAACATATCACTTGTTTCAGTAGAGCCACAGGTACCTTTGCGAAGAACCTAGCAAGGATTGCAAGAGAAGCAAATGAGCCAAGTGAACAAGTTCAATTTTCAAATTCTTATTTTGTTAAATTGTTTATAATTTGAAAGTTGGATATAATTTGTTGAGCTAACTCATTACACAACTATGTTTTTTGCAGCACAATGGTGGGAGGCATTTGGTAGCCATTGTTCTCAATTGCAAAAGTTTGCCATCCGTATTTTGAGTCAAACTTGCAGTGCTTCTGGGTGTGAGCGCAATTAGTTTGTCTTTGAGAGGATTCACACAAAGAAAAGAAACTGTTTGGAACAAAAACATTTAAATGATCTAGTCTACGTCCAATACAAACTCTGGCTAAGACGCAACCAATTGCTAAACAAAAGACTTGATATAGATCCCATTGTGTCGGAAGACATTGATCCAACATCAGATTGGGTAGTTGAGAGTCAACCAGCAGAGTTTGACCCCGATGAGGATATTGGTCTTGATTTTGATTTAGAGATGGAGGCATTATTTGAACATAATGTTCAGTTGAATGCAGATCCACTAGTACTAGGCCCAATCCCGAGTCCTCAAGTTGCAAGTACCTCCTCTACTCAGCCACGATGCAAGCGCATATCTTGTCTATCTCAGCGTGCAGTTGCTGCACCTGTTAGTGCTACTACTACAATTGCAGTTGGAGATCTTGATGAGGAGGAGGAGCCATGGATTTCCTCGTCTGGTTCTAATTCAGAGTCTGAGCCAGATGATGTTGGCTTCTCTAGCAGTAGTGACTAGTGACTAGTGATGTTTTGTTGTAGAGGCCATTTAGAGCCTCCTTGGTTATGTGTTTTTGTTCTGATCTCTATATATTACATGTGTTGGGTGCCATTTTGATATAATAGATATATTCATGAGCATACTTTGATCATATGTTGTCTTCTCTCTATTTTCTAATGCTTTGAGTTTGGAAACATGAATGAAAATCTTTAAAATTATGTTTTTTCATAAAAAAATAAATATTTAATGTATTTTTTTACAAAGACCGAGTCATTGAAATCAACTAGGCTGAGTCGATACTGAGTCGGACTCGGAGTCGACCCTCGACCGGTTCAGAGTCGAAGTCGACCTTCGGCTGGTTCGGAGTCAGACTCAGAGTTTTAAAACTATGGTGTCAAGTAGTACATCGGACATCAATACTGAAATATGATATCTGTCTTGAGTCATAACTCCTGACAGGATGAAACAAAATCACATCAAAACAAAAGAAATATCTCATGAAATGAATCATGGCAATGAAAACAATGGATTTCCCCTCGTTTGCTTGATGGAAAATGGTCACAGCATCCTCAGAAGTCAGTCTTCTCACTCACTTTTGCAGAAAGAGGGTTAAAAAACCAAGAATTTGGTTATAAGGTGATATTGAAGAATGCAAAGCGATAATTTTAAATTATCGCAATAATTTCAAAACCTCATTATCACGATATATACATGTGATAATATCTCCATGTCAGATTTTGGCGATATTACAGTGATAAGTGTAACACTGCAAAAAATATTAATAAAGATTATAAACCAAGCCTAATGACTAACTAGGCCCACCTTACACTAAAACCCAATTTATTTGACCTAAAAACAAAATAGTAGCATGTTTTGCATCCGAGAGGGATCCATTTCTATTGTTTTCTTTTACAGGAACGGTTATAGGATTGTATTAGATACTTGGCCTAAAGCCACAACACAAATTACAGATATTGGAGGTGATTTCTGAGCACCTCTCCAACAAGAGGATCAAGGCGCATACGCTTATGATTTGTCTCTTACATTTTACAATGAACTCTATTTCTGTTATTTGCCCTAGCTTGTGAATGCATACAAATTGCTTCAATAAAATGCAGTAAAACATGGAAGATAGGGGATTAAGGAATTGGATCCCACGATGTTTCTTTGTCTCTGAGAATAGCCTCAGCAGGTAGCTGAGCTGCCTTGTTTGCTTCAATATCTGCCTCTTTGTTGTTTATTCTCAGCACATGGAAAAATTCCATTTTCAAGGACTTTGCCATTGCTTTGAGTCTTGTGATCGTCCTTGCAAGACGCAAATCTGTTGGAATAGAGTTTGTCACCATTGTTTTGATGATGACCTACGAATCACCAAAGACATTAACCTCCCTGAATCCCAATTCTTTGAGCAGCTTGATCCCTTGGAAAAGAGCCAACGCTTCAGCTTGCATGCTAGAGGAGTGACGCAGTCCCCAAGCAAATCTGTGGATAGGAGTTCCTTCTGTCTTTATTATGAGCCCTCCCGCACCAATGATTCCTGGATTTCCCTTGGCTGCCCCATCAAAGAAGAGAGGGGATTGTTTGCTTGGAAATCCAAGACTGAAAGTCTTCTTCATTTTTTTTGATTTGCCATTCTTTGGGAGGAATGGGGTTGATAATTGATTTTTGGAATTGGAGATTGAGTGCAACCCCCAACTCGATGTCTTGTTGGCATAAGCTTGAATCATCCATTCTATCTCTCAGGCATTCATTTAGCTGACATTTGACTGTGATTGCAACGAGACTGAAATATTGCTCTTTGTTTTTGAATATCCTTCTATTCCTCTCTAACCAAATCTGCCAACTGATAATTTTGGGAAGAGCAGTCCAAGCTGCTATGATTAATTTGTTTTTTGGGGTTGGACCTGGGTATCTGGACAACCAACCAACAAACAGATCCGGGATAATGCAGGGGAGAGTGAAGCTAGATTTCCATGCTCCTAAGAGCTCTTGCCAGATTTGGACGGCATATCTACACTCCAGCATGAGGTGAAGGGCAGATTCTGGCTTATCTTTACATAGCATGCATCTAGAAGGGCCAAAAAATCCCCTCTTCTGCAACCTATCATCCGTTAATTTTTTTTTATGGCAGAGCAACCAACAGAAATGATCAATTTTCGGGATGGAGGGGAACTTCCATATCCCATTCCAGGGAGCAGGATCTGGCTGTACGTATGGCCTTTCCAAGCATTTAACATACCCCTGTGCCACCGAGTAGCCTTCGCGCTGCAGACCCCATCCACGGGCATCTTTTCTCCGAACGTGAATGGGAGCCAACCCGTGCAGAAGATTGTAGAGCTCTGCGCAGTCGCTTTGGAGAGCAGGAGGGACCGGGAGCTGCTTCCAGCCTGCCCAGCGATGTCTGATCCAACATGACATATCCCACAACGATTTAATGTGTGTGTCCATCATCCACGTCCGCAACGAATGCAAGGAGCGAGTTTCAGCCAGCGGGGGCCTGCTCATAATTCGGTCTTCCCATAGATTAATGGATTGACCGTTCCCAGGGATCCAATAAGCCTGCATATTCACCAAAGGAGCTGCTTTGCTACTTAGAATGCTGAAGGGAGATCTGAATTGGGATTTGGGCTTATGCGAGCAGTGAAGACGCCTTCCTCTGAAGTATTTTTTCCATAATGCTAAATGCACCCAACTTGGATTGGGAGCTATAATTCTCCAAATCAGTTTTGCTCCCATGGCTAAATTTTGAGTGCAGAGGTTTTTAAAATTCAGTCCTCCTTCCTATAGAGGCTTGGAAACAATTTCCCAGTTGACAAGTGGGATTTTCTTTTCATTTTGCTTGCCTCCCTTCCAGAAAAACTTCCTAATAAGGTCCTCCATCTTCTTGAGAATACCCACAGGTGCTAAGAGAACAAAAAATTGGAATAATGGAAGACTACTGAGAACTGCTTTGATGAGCACTGCTTTGCCTGCAATATTGAGCCAGGAGGAGCCCCAGGCCTGCATTTTAGTTTTGAATTTCTCTAGCTGAGGGTTCCAATCTTTGCTCAAGGCCCTCTTGAGGAAGATAGGAAGGCCAAGATATTTGAAAGAGGTCCAATTTGAAGAGGCTGCAAAGCCTAGGCATCTAGCAATGGAATTTAGGGAAGATGGAGAAATATTCCAGCAATAAATATGACATTTCCCATTGTTTAATTTGCTGCCCGAGACTTCACAGAATTCATCCAGCACTTCTTTAAATCTGGCAGCTGAGAGCGGAGTTGCAGCCCCAACAACAAGGTGTCATCGACAAAGAGGGCATGATTGATGTTTTTTACCCCTCTTGCTATGCTTAGCCCAACTATCTCTTGGTCTTGTTGCTTCTTGTCTAGATAAAAGTTGAGGACAGAAGCTTGCAGCACAAAGAGGAGGGGTGAGAGGGGGCACCCCTACCTCAGCCTTCTAGAGGCTTTGAAGAAATCTGTAGCCCTACCATTTACCAGGGAAGCAATCCAGGGCTCCGATATACAAGCCCGAATCCAGTTTATAAATCTTAATCCAAATCCCATCTTGTGCAGAACATCCAGCAAAAAACTATGTCTAACTCAATCAAAAGCATTTGCTAGGTCGAGCTTGACCACCATACCTTTTTCTTTTCGATGCATGCTAGAGTGGATCGCCTCTTGAACCAAAATGAAATTATCCACGATCTGTCTGCCATGAATGAATCCTCCTTGGTTCTCTGGGATGATTTTGGGGAGGATGTTCCTCAATTTGTTCGCTATTACTTTGGTTATCACTTTGTATCCAATATTGCACAAGGAGATCGGGCGGAATCTGTTGAAGGAGTTTGCTCCTTTTTCCTTGGGGATAAGGGCGAGGAATGTTGAATTTGTGCAGCCTCCAATTTTCTGGCAATCTTGGGATTTTAGGATCATTTTGAGGAATTCCTTCTCCACAATCTGCCAACAGGACTGAAGGAATCTGGCTGTGAATCCGTCCGGTCCCGGGGCTTTGTCGGGGTCCATATCAAAGAGGGCATCCTTTACTTCATTTTTGTTGACTTTAGCTTCTAACAGATGGTTCATCCTAGCAGTGATCAGGTGGGGAACTACATCCAGGAGTTTAGAACTATGTCCAACCTCCATTCCCTCACTGTACAGATTCTTAAAATGGTCGGAAGCTGCCTTTTTGATGCTGGCTATATCCTTTAGGATGTAGTTCTCTTCTTTAATTTTAGAGATGGAGTTAGAGCATTTCCTGGCTTGGGCTTGCTTATGAAAGGAGGAGTTTCTATCCCCTGCTTTGAGCCAAAGGCTCCTGGATTTAAGCCTCCAGTATTCTTCCTCGGCCAAGCAAGCCTTGTGGAATTTCTGTTGAAGTTGCGTCTCCTGGTCCAGGTCTTCTTTTGTGATTTCAGTTTCTTCCAGTTGAAGATGATGCAGTTCTAAGGAACTTTGAATTTTTTTCCTTTCAGTTGCAAGGTTGGGAAAATTCTTGGCCCAGCTTTCAGCATCGCTTTTACTCTTCTGAGTTTTTCTTCCTAAACAAAAAAGGGGGAACCCTTGACTGGTTCCTTCCAGCAATCCCTAACCTTTTGCATGAAATCTGTCTCTTTGATCCATAGAGGACCGAATCTGAAAGGAATAGGGCCCAGATCCTTGAGAGCCAGCAACTCAAGTCTAATGGGCTTGTGATCCAAAACACTGCTGTGGAGGATGTGCATTCTAGCCTCTAGACCGAGAAGAAGAAAGGAACTTTGAACAAGAAATCTATCTAGTCTTGTAGCGATATGACCAGGACCGACTCTTTTATTTGACCAAGTGTACTTACCGGAAGAAGGCTTGATGTCTAGTAGGTCCCAGTCCTGCATGAGATCCTCCGCCCATTCCCTTGCCGGATCCCTTACTATGCAACCTCCTCTTTTTTCTGACGAAAGAAGGGTGAGATTGAGATCTCCAGCGATGATGATGTTTTCCAGGTTCTCTAGATCTGCCAGATTTTTTATGGAGTCCCAACAAATCTTCTTCTCCTCGGCATTGTTAGGGACATACACATTGAAAAGACATATGATCTCTTTGGTATCAAGATGCTGCATCTTTAAGAAGATCCAGTGGGTCTTCAAAGTCTCAGAGATTATTGAGAACTTGTTGGCAATCCAGAGGGAGCCAAGCTCTCCCGAGGCTCCACGAGCAGAGATAGCTTGCGCTCTGCTTTTATTCCAAAATTTTTTATTTGCTTGGAGGAAAGCTGTATCCTCCATTTTGGTCTCCTGGATGAGGAGGATATCCGGGGTTTCCAATATTGTTAAGCTTTTCATTGCTTCTTCCTTGGCTCTAGTGCCCATACCCCTGCAGTTCCAGGATACAATCTTCATCATTTACTTTTGTTATGGTGGGCTCCCTTGGAACCCTGAGTTTGATTCCTCGTCGTCTTCGGAGTTTTTGCCAATAGCTTCTCAAGGGTTGGCTGGCTGCCTTGAAGCTTGTCTTGGTAGGTTTCCTGCTCTCTTTTTTCCCTAGCAGACTTGCGTCCTCTTGTGGATCTTCTGGGAGAGGATTGAGAGTCTCCTATTTCTCCTTCTTATTTTGTCTCGTCAGATTCTTGGACTTCCTCCTCCTCTTTTGAGAGCTTTCCTTTGGATCTCTCTGCGACACTTCCACCTTTGGTCGAGATGGAGGGGGAAGCTTTGGCGGGAGAAATTTTCTTTGAGATCTCAACCTCTTGGGAGGCCACGGTTTCAGATCTTAGGAGCTCGAATTTGTTCTCTTGGCCTTCCATGGTTGATTGCTGAACAGGGGCCGTCTGAGGGCCTTTATCATTTGCAGTTGTAGTCTTCTTGTGGGAGGCCTTGGTGTGCTTGACCTGGTTCCAACCTTCTTCTTTCCCTTTCTCTTCTGCCCCATTGGACGGACAACCTTTGGAAAAATGGCTGTAAACGTGGCATTTCCGACATTTGAAGGGCAATTGCTCGTAGTCGAGTTTTTGCACATGAGTCCAGGGACCTGTGATGATTTTGATGGCTTCCAGGAGCCCCACCTCTAGATCTACCTCCACGTAGATTTTGGCGCAATCGTACTGGTCTTTGTTATTAGCCCGATCTATAAATTTACCTAGGGTGTGGCCTATGTGCTTTAGTGAATCCCAATTCCAACAATGCACTGGGAGATTAGGGAGTCTCACCCACAACGGGACCACTGTGGGAACATCCACTGTCGAATCGAAGTCTGGCGTCCATTTATTCAGATACAATCCTTGAGGGCCCATGAAGTAAGGTCCATTTTGGAAAATTAGGTCCTTGTCCTCTTTTGCAGTGAACTTGGAACAAAAAGTAGCTTCTCCTGAGAAAGTATGAGGTTACTCCGATTTTGATCAAGGGTGCCCAGCTCTTGGCGACCCAGATCTCTGTGGATTTAGGGGATGGCCAAAGCCCTGTGAACTGGCCAACGAGGGCACGATCTGCTAGAGACAGAGCGACTTGGATCGGCCCATCTGGCGGGAGAGATATCTCGGGGATGTCCTCTAGTTTCTTCACAAAATTTGCAGCTTCGCCTTTCTTCTTCTCTGGCAAGGATGCGAGCAGAGAGTTGAAAGCTTCAGAGGTAGAAGGCGGAGGAGGAGAGATGGGAGGCCCCTGAGGAGAGCCCAACACCTCCATGGAGGCGGGCGACCTCGAGTAAGGCCCAGCCAAGCCGATCTGCAGCAGGCGGCCGCGTCCTTCAACGCTGCCCAAACTCCTCACAGGAGCGCTCATGCTGTTGCAGAGCTAAGTCATGCTGGTAGCAAAAATTGGTCGGATCCATTTCTATTGTTATGCAGGCAGCAGACACATTTTTAGCAGTGTTCTGTCTTCTGCTTCTGCATCCACACCCATCAACTTTGATAACCTTGGTTTCTTTCTAATTTTTGTTATACCAACCTATGTTATTATATTTTACACTGTTTTCTAAATGGGTGACCTTTTCGAAAATTTCCGAACATTACAAGTCATCCAATCTTGCTAGGGTTGATTGATAAGTATACTAACCCTGTTAGGTGGATATCAGATGAACAGTTTTTTTATGTGATTTCATTGCAACTATTTGGTGCCTTCCACCCTTAATTTTGTATGTAATGAATATAGTTATTTGTTTGTTTGTTTTGTAAGATTGCACATTCATTCATGTAGTTGACGAGGAATTTGGTAACAAGAATATTGACTCTTGAGTATATTCAGGCATTTTCTTTGCAATGAGAATTGAATGAATAGAAGTGCTGGATTCTGATTTATAGTGCTTTGTGCTCCCAATTTTGAGCTGTTCGTGTTACAAATGTTTTTGGATTATCTTCCTTACAGAAACAGAATAAACTTGATGTTGGAGGGTTGCAAAATAAATTTTTACCCTTTGACTTTTGTTTGAATATCTTTACCCATCTCAAATAATCTCGCACATTCATTCATGTAGTTGACGAGGAATTTGGTAACAAGAATATTGACTCTTGAGTATATTCAGGCATTTTCTTTGCAATGAGAATTGAATGAATAGAAGTGCTGGATTCTGATTTATAGTGCTTTGTGCTCCCAATTTTGAGCATGTTCGTGTTACAAATGTTTTTGGATTATCTTCCTTACAGAAACAGAATAAACTTGATGTTGGAGGGTTGCAAAATAAATTTTTACCCTTTGACTTTTGTTTGAATATCTTTACCCATCTCAAATAATCTCTTAAATTGGATGCTTGTTAAAGCATCTTCATCTTCATGTACAAAAACTGACATAATACTGTTTTGACTATGTAAAGCACTGGAACCACAAGATTCTTCCCAGAGAGATACCACTGCCCCCCCAGTCAAATCTAGTCTAGATCTATAGTATGTTTAGTTATATACCTGAGCAGATTATCAGAAACGATATGTTTCATAATGTCGGGGGATTTTTTTAGTAGCTTCATAGCACCTCCCAATTCTTTTCCAAGAGTGAAATGTTTTATAGAATATAAATAATAAAACTTTTGTTAAAAGACTAGCTCAACAGAAGTACTTGTTTATCACAATTGGTTATTCTAAATTGCGTAACTTATCTGAAAGTTATGAATTAATATTTCAGTATGCTTTTCCTAGTGAACCACACTCAGCCAATTGAATGTGAGACAACAATCGGGATTTAGGAAGTGGTTTTCCCTCGAGGAATGACTTGAATAGAATGAGAGCTCTTCCGGGTTGCGAAAAGGGTACTTCGTGCGATGCTCCTCGAACTGTTGCGAATGTCAGCAGATTTCCATAATTCTGGGTCCATCCTCCTACCTGAAACAACACCAACCCCAGAGCTTTAAGAATGTGTTGAAAATCATGTATATCAACTTTGTAGCAAGCATTCTTAAGTGCACACATTTTTTTATAACCAAAATTTTGAAGCTTATAAACTTGTGCAATTCTGGATTTAAGTTTATGTCTGGTTTGGAGGCTATCTATGGGATAGGGTTCGTTGTGTTCATATTTCCCTTGCTTTCACTGTAGTTTGCTTCTGCATTCAATTTTGATTTGGTTAAATCCCTTTTTGGTTCTCTTTTACACCCTCAAACTGTGGACATGAATCCGTCAAAGCCATTTCGTATGTTTATATCATTCGTTTCACCTTTATGAATCTAAGCCAAGAACCTATGTTTTATGCTTTTGAACAATTAGTTTGTGATGAGAGGGCTAATAGATTATATTACTTGTATTTCTTTGACCTTATGTTAAGCTATATTAGATTAGCATGTTGCATGTGCTTCATATCCTACTTTCAGTTTAAATAAATAAATCAAGGGTCTCTTTCATTATTAATCAGTTAATTATTTTGACCTTGTTTTGATTTGTTCCACAAAAAGGAAAACAAATTAATCTGCAAGGAAAATATGAGAAGATAATTTTATTAATGTCCAAACAAATGACCACAAAAGTAGGTCAGTTGGACTAAAAGATTACATCTGGAAGTGATTTGTTCAATGGGACTGGATACTACATTTGATGAGATACGATTCATCATGGGATTACCTAAAGCAATCCTCATCTAAATAAGATTCAAAAGCATGCACAAAAACAGTGATATGGGATTACAGCAGATGGCATAAGTCTAAATGTGTGGAGTCTGGATTGATAAGTTTTTTTATTTGGCAGAGGAGGGTGGGGTTGGCAGGGGAGCGGAGAGGGAAGGGCGATTTTAAGAAGTAAATTATGCTTTAATTTAACTATGCTACAATGCAAAACATTGAATTTCTTAATATTTCACTTGGTTGCATAACTTCTGTTGACGTTGTTATGTTTTAGATTGTAACAATTTACTTTTACGACAAGTCTCTGGCTACGCTCCTAAGTTCTAACCTGTATATGTTATAGTGGAAAAATAACATTCTGATTTTTAATGCTACATTTGATTTTATATTTGGGTTTGCAATAAGTTGGATAAATTCATATTCTTCTTGGTTTTGTGTTGAGTGCGCAGCTTTATGATTATCAGTGTAATATGGGACTTCTTTTAATAGAGCGCAAGGAATGGACATCCAAGTATGAACAAATGAAGCTTTCTGCAAGTGATGCTGAAGAGAAATTTAAGCGTGAACGAGCTGCACTTTCAACTGCTATAGCTGAAGCAGAGAAGCAAGAAGAAAGCCTGAGGAAGGCTTTAGGTGTTGAGAAGCAATGCGTAGCTGATGTAAGGCCCCAATTCACCATTTTTTGGCACCTAGCCATCATTCCATTTTATCTAAAGCACTGGCATCCTTTTTGTTTTCCTTAAAATGCTAGCCTTTCCAAGGTTTTATTTAGTTTGGTTGAGCTGGTGTGTTTTTCTTAGTTTTTTTGCTGCTGTGTGTCTTTTATTTTTTTCAGAGTGTAGTGTTTCTAAAATCCTTTTTCATAGCCACTGCATACCAAGTTACCAACTTTATGCTGTCGCTAATAGTCCTTGCATTATTCATTTGATATATGGGAATTCTGAGTAGCTGGGTGTTTGATGTTAACCTCTGTGCTTTCTGAAACATAGATATATTTTCTTGCTTGAATTTTAGCTTAGTAAGTGTTTATAACTATATTATATTGGCTCTGTCTGTGATCATTTTATGATGTAATCATTACCATTCCTCTGATTGCATGTGTGTATATCGTGAATCCTGGAATGGCAATTGACTGCATGCCATATCGCTGTCTCAGAAACGCTGGGTATTTGTTTTATTTCTCTGCTGATAAGCAACAAAATCCAGGTTGATTTTTTTTAAAGCCCTCCAGTTTTCCTTGAATTTTCTCCTTATCACTTGTGTGTAACTCCCTGCAGAAAATCATGATGTCAGACTCTAATTCACTGAGGAAAGGAAGGATTTATCTTTTTGAAATTTAACACTTTTTCCATTGGATTAAATTATTTGATTTACAGAGAAAGGAATACATTACCTTCCTATGCATAATGATGAAAACAAATTTACTATTTTAGGTTATGATGTTGCATCGTGAAATGGTAAGCAATTGCTGTTATTACTTTCATGACTCCTAACGACTTTTGTTTTTATTATCAGGTATATTTTAAACACAGCAGTTGACTTCCACAGTTAGTAACATCTGCATTGCCTTTCTTGCAAACTAAAATAAGCTTGTGTTTTAAGTGTTCCATATTTATCATGGTATTTTCCCGTGGCAGTTATCATAATCTTTTCCATAATTGACAACTGGTGACTTTGACATACTGCTTTGGCCTTTCATGACTGAAACATGTCTTTTAAAAGGCCAATTACATTGACTGGTTGAGTGCTGTCAAATGAAAGAGAATATCCCTAGTGGTTAGACTACTGTTATCATCAACATAAATGGCATTGTTAATTGTTTGCGATTCCTGTCACACAGTAACTGGAAACATAGATTGTGCACATGTTTCTTGGTGCAACAGTCTGATTTCTTTGTATAAAACATCCAATTGCATTATTGCATGCAATGAAAATGTGTTGTGCAATTGTCAGAGGAAGAGATATGATTGAAGCTGTTGCTAGAATACAATTTGAAATTGTAGTGATCAGAATGTTGTCAGCTTGTGCTATTTTTCTTCATTGGATGTTCACGCTGTTTCACCATTTTTTATGTGCAATTGGCGCAGCTTGAGAAGGCTTTACATGAGATGCGTGCTGAATGTGCTGAATTAAAGTTTATATCTGACAATAAACTGGCACAAGCTCGTGAGATGGTGGCCGCTACTGAAGAAAAGTTTCTTGCAGCTGAATCAAAGTTGCATGCCGGAGAAGCCCTGCAAGCAGAAGCCAACCGTAAAAAGGCTGATGCAGAAAGAAAATTACAGGAAGTTGAAGCTCGTGAAGATGCACTTCGAAGAGAGCGGCAGGCTTTCAAGTCTGAGTAAGTAGGAAAATATTGCCACAGGGTTTGTCTTTGACTCTTTGGCAGCTAATCTAATAATTGAATTACTAGTATTCAGTAAGGGATGAGGGACTTGTTTGCCACTTTAGCTTAATTCAGTGATGCATTTAACGTTGCTGTTTACATCTCAGGTGCTAGCTTTCATTTGCAGCTATGCCCTCAATATTCTTTCCTCGGAATTGTTTTTGTGTTTGGATTTGTGAGCTCTGCTAGGGTCTAGGGTCCACTTACATGTTTTGAAGGCAGATCTATTGGTCTAATAATAAGTGCTGATTGTATGGATTAGCTGCTATAGTTCTCAAGGACAGTCTTGATTATACTTACGGTCCCTACATTGTTGAAGTTGAATCAATTGGTTTGCCTTTTATATTGTCTGTCCTATTGGGAGCATGCTTTTAAATTTTAATATGTTATTGAATATGATTTCTTGTATTTGTTTAGATGTGAATCCCGTGAGAAGGAGCTTGTTCTTGAGAGGCAAAATCTGCGAGGATGGGATAAAAAACTTCATGAAGGCCAAGAAAGGTTGCTGGAAGGCCAGAAATTCTTAAATCAAAGAGAAGCGCATCTCATGGAAAGGGACGAGGCTTTAAAACAAATTGAAAAAGAGTTGCAGGATTTGAAAATGAATGTTGAGAAAGAACATTTAACCTTGAAGGAGAAGGAAGCGGAATTGAGAACAAGCTTGGCTGCTCTAATGACTCGAGAGGAGGTGCATATTTTATTAGCATGATTTTTATCCATGTTATGCTCATATGTTCATGGATATTTGTTTGCTTTATTAGCATTTATTTTTATTCAAGATATTGCTAATAGAGTTATGGACTTTTTTGTTTACTTGATATTGCCATTTTCATGTTATCTTAACTATTGTCATATGCAGGCTGTTGTTAAACAAGAAGTTATTGTGGACAGGAAAGAGCAAGAGCTACTTGTTCTTCAGGAAAAGCTTGCAAGTAGAGAACGTGTAAGTTCTCTTCCTGCAAAATAATCTTTTCATTGTACATCAGTATATTATACCCTCCTTTTGAGTGCCAAGCACTCTATTGGAGAAATGATGCTTATCCAGATGGAAAGTATAATGGAAGAAGGAATTGTAATTTTCACTTAAACTAGTTTTTTCTGTATTTATCCTATTGCTTATTACCATTTAATCTTGTATGTTGCAAATAATATTTTACTGTCTTACATTGTGGAGTTTGAAGGAACTTATATGTTTTCTTGTGTTAATTCCAGGAAGAGATTCAAAGGCTCACTGATGAACACAAGGCCACACTTGAAGCAATCAGAATTGAGTTTGAAGCAGAATTGGAGCACAAACGCAGGTTAGTTGAAGATGAATTAGAAAACAAGGAAAATGCAGCTGATTTGAGGGTGCTTGAAATTGACCGTAAAGAGGAGAAACTAAGTAAAAGAGAACTTCACTTGGAGAAGAAAGCTGAAAAGTTAAAAGAGAAGGAAAATGAACTAGAGTTAAGGTCAAGGACTTTGAAAGAAACAGAAAAATCTTATAAGACTGAGGAAAAGGAAATGGAAAACGAGAAGAAAAACCTGGAGATGGAAAGAAAAGAAATAAACAACGCAAAGCAAGAACTCCAAAAGTTTAAGGCTTCCCTGGAGGACGAGAGATGCCAAATTCTTAAGGAACAACAGAGATTAGAGCTCACAAAAAATGAAAGGGACGAGTTGCTGGATTTACAAACCAAACTGAAAGAAGAGATTGATGACTTAAGAGCTCAGAAGCAGGAATTATTGAAGGAAGCTGATGAGTTAAATGTAGAAAAGGAAAAATTTGAGAGGGAGTGGGAAATTCTGGATGAGAAAAGAGAGCAACTTAGGAAGGAACTAGAATGGGTTGATGATGAGAGGAAGAAAGTACCAAAATGGCTGAAGGATGAAGAAGAAAGATTAAAGCAAGAGAAGATTGTGTTGAGGGAAGAAATAAAGCGTGATGCAGAAGGTCTCCGTCTTGAGAAAGAGGCTTTGGAAAGCAGTATGCAGCATCAACGAGCTGTGTTGTTTGCCGAAGTTCAGAGGGAGAGGGCAGATCTTGTCCGAGATATTGAGTTGCGAACCAGTGAATTGGAAAACAGTATTGAAAGTAGACGGGAAGAGTTAGAGAGGCATTACCAGGAAAAAGAGTCATCATTCTTAAAAGAAAAAGAGAAAGAAATCCTGTATATTAGTGCACAAAGGGAACTGTTACATAAGGAAACAGAAGACTTGAAATCAGAAAGACAGAGACTGGAGAAAGAAAGGAAGGAAATTACCACAAATCAGGAGCATACAGAGAAAGAGTGGTCTGAAATGAAGAAAGATATTGAAGAACTCCAGATCCAAAGAGAAAAGCTAAAGGAACAGCGAGAGTCACTGCACAGTGAAAGAGAAGAACTACGAGCACAGCTTGAAGAACTAAAAAAATTAAAAGATGAGTTAAAAATGACAGAAGAGAGCTTAAAGGTTTCTGAGCAGCAACTTTCACAGGTCAATATAAATGAATGTGAAGTTATTTCTCCTGAGCATGGTATTTCTCAAGCGGCACCTAAACAGTATGTTTTTGCTGTGCCAGAGAATGCAAACATTGAGTTTAATTCGGGAATATCTTCTGTGAGAACACCTCCAAGTGCTTCAACTCCTAGTCCTTTGACATGGTTGCAGAAATGTGCTTCAAGGATTTTTAAACCATCCCCTGGGAAAGAGGTTGAATCTATTTTTCAGAAACAAGAAACTGAAAGAGCAGAAAATTTGGTTTCTGCAAGAGTACCAGGGGCATGGATTGATCCTGCGCCCTCTGCTGGGAGACAGAATAACAATTTGGTTGAAAATGCAAAGAATGCTAGTGAGCAAGTAGATGGTACACTTTATTCCAGGCCTGTTATGAACATCAACCAGTCTGAAACATCTTTTCTGGGTGGCAACAAAGGTAAGGCAAATGCTAAAGGTAACCTTAGAGTTTTCAGAAGAACACGTTCCATAAATGCTGTTGCACAGGAAGCTAAAGAGATCCTTGAAGTGCCTTCTGAAAGAGATAATAATGAGTCAGACCATGTAAAGGAACCTGTGCATGAAACTCTTTTAAACTCAACTGGTAATGGTGATACTACATTGAATGCAGAAGAGGCAATGAGGCACAAAGAAAATTCTGCTACAGAAATTGATGAGGAAAGAGAGGACTCAATTGATAATGGTAAAAAGAATTTACATTCTGGACGGAAGAGACGCCACAGGTATTCCTCTCGAGATACAAGTGAACACAATACTGAAGTTGTTGAAATTGAATGTGAGCTTACTAGTGGTGGGCATAGAAAGAGACATCAGCGAGAGACCACGAATAGCCCAGGACTGGAAACTCCAAATGGAAAACGCTATAATTTAAGAGATTCCACCATGTAAGTTTTGTTCATTGAGTTCATGTCAGTCTTCCCAATTTCTTAATTTTGTTGCTTGTAACTATTCTATACAAAGTCTTGATATGCATTTTCATTTTTTCTGAATGCAGTGGTAATATGATTGCCCCACGCATGGCATCTGCTGAGTGCAAAGATAAGGATGCTTCCCATGGGGAAGAACAAGATCCAAAGAATCCCGTTGAAAATAATTTGGACGAAGTTAGTCAGGAGCCCCAGGAAGTTCTTCATTACAAACTTACAAAATCCAGTGTGGCTGAAGTAAAGTTCAAAGTGCTTCCCCATGGAAAGAAGCAAATTTCAAAGAGACCTCGTCAGAAAACTTTAGAAGAGTTTGGAGGGGAACTTCTGGAAGGTTATGCACGTGAGCTTACAAGAGTACCTGATTCCAGAGGTGACGAGGAGGATCAGGAAGCTTATTCACATGAACTGACAATGGTACGTTACTACATTGAATATTCCGTAATGTAGTTAGTGTGAATGCTATCAGAAATGGTCCATTTTGTAAGGGCGGTGAAAGCAACACTAATCGTGTTGAATAAGAAGGGGAGTTTAGTTTCAGTCCAATTTTGTTTCTAGGTTTCCAGTTTGCTGAGATTCAAGATCAAAGTTTTTTTTGTCTTGATACATTGTGAAAACAATTCCCTGTAGAATATGTTTACTTGTTTGCATGGATTATTATATGCCAGGTGAAAATCATTGTGTAAGCCATGTGAGTGATATGTCATGCTGGTGAAGTTTACTGCAATATGTCATTTTGTGGGGAGTGGTTTTACTTGGTCAGGAAATACTCACATCTATTCGCCTTTTGAATTTTGGAAGGCAACTTTTGTTGGATTATAGATGTACACATGTTTGGGGTGAAGCATTTGACCCATCTATCAAAAAGCTTTGCGCAAAGTTAAGTAAAGAGCTTCATACATCCTTTTTATTAGGACCAAATGATGTGTTTAATATCAACTCTCAGCGTTCAATATGATTAGGTGTTTGCGAACCATATTGAGTGTTGCATCTCTCCCCAACTGGTCAACACACAAGTGTTAGGTCTTTATTTTCATCTAACGAAATTTCCCCATGAGTTATTGAAACAGGTGGCTAATATTAGATATATGATTTTGACTATCAAAGAGGTTAGAGATGTCCATTATATTTTTGGATTTGAGCTGTTTTAGGTTATAGCAAGAGAACCCATGCTTTGAGTGATCCTGTGATGGGTAATAGAACCATCCGAATTGTTGATTCTCTTACTACAATATAACAGAGCTCAAATCCAAAAATATGTTGGACATTGCTTCAAGCTCTGAAAGCCCACATATCTCAGTCATAGTTCCTGCTTACTGCAGCTGTTTTTGACATGTAAGCATTTCCTACCTTGTTTGAATAAATCTTTCAGAAGGTGTCTCAAAATCATAGCCTCTAGGCATATTTCATGGTCATTAATGCCCTCTAATGACTCCATTCTGGCAATCAACTGCCTATGTAGAATATGTGGTATGAAATGCCTGGAAGCAAGCATACTTAGACAATTCATTATTATTTCATGCAGTGTTTAGGCATATTTATGTGGTTTGAAGATCTCTATGCTTAGCTTAGGTGTACCTGTAACCATGCCTCTTTGGTAGCGTTATTTAGCTAGATGTTTTAGCTGTTATTTATGAACTTAGATCTTACAATTGAGGCATTGTTCTAGGGGTTCGTTTGAACCTTCACATTGTATTTTAAGCTCCGGATGTACTTTTTAGTCCCACTGACATACTTCTGTGTTCATTTATTGGATTTATCTTATCTATGGATTGTTCTATGAGAGTAGCAGGATGGTGTATATCATACTCAGCTATCAACCTCCAGTTTGATTAGGTAATTGTAGACCATATTGAGTGTTAAGTGTCTCTTCTATACCTCATTAGACAAGTTTTAGGTCTCCCTTTTCTTCAGAAAAAGCAACACCATGAGGCGTTTCAGTGCCATGTTGACTATTGGCACATGGAAGAGGTTAGAGGTCCTCGTTTATACCAAAAACTATTCTGTGTTGTACTACCAATCATATTCAAATAAATATTTGTCTGAAGGTGCCCAAATGACTGAGTCCTCGGGGTATACTTTGTGGTAGTCAGTGCAATCCAATGATTCCATTCCTGTACTTATATGATCCAGGAAATATATATATATATATATATATATATATTTCTATATATATTTAGGCATCTCATACTTCTAACAATTTACATAGATTTTTATATTACTTTACAGAAGGGCACAAAGAGGGGACTGCAGCTATATCTGGTGCCCACATATTTTCTGATTTTGCGTACCTTCTTAATCTGAAAATCAAAATTTTCCCACATGACAAAACCATCATGAAATCAAAACAGTGCATAAATTGCAGATAATCATTTAGTATACTAAATTAGTCTGCATTACAATGGCCTGTTGTGCTGTACAACAACCCCCCCATTTCTAAATTTTTATCAAAAACTTCAAATAGAAATGGGTCCCTTTTTTAAGACTTAGTTAAATTCAATGATTCAATAATAATCGCATGCCTGGATTTAATTATATAACACATAGAAATCCTTTCAAAAGGTCCGACCCGATACAACTAATATCCGAAACCTTTTGTTAAAATGTAATATAATATGATATATCCTTCTTTGAGAAGCCCTCATAAGCAAATCTCCGATGCGATAATGCGATCGGAGATCGCATATCGCAAAATTAAACAAGGATGCATCCCAAATGGTCTATACTAAACCTCCGATCCGATAACGTAATCGCAATCGGTGATCGCACATATCACATGACACATAGTGAAAGCCCTTTCGAATTCCCCGATTGCGATATCATAAAGTAAGGTGCGCGTCAAAAGGTATTATTAGCAGGCGTAAATCTTAAAAGGAATAATAAACGAAAAAGCAATAAATCAAACGGTCTGCTAATTATCCCTCCGCCTTATTATATTCCTTACCTTTATCACAATCGGGGCTATTAGCTCAAAATGTTAAGCCTGATTGATGAACCTCACAATTGCGATTTGCGATTTATCGCTGATCGCTGATCGGGAAGATCAAAAGATACGTTTTAAAGGACCATCAAGCATATGTGCGATGCGATGGATAATTATTACATTTATTAACTACGATTGGCGGTTATGGAGGTCATTAATTTTGCAGTTAAGGGTGAATCCTTCGAGGATTTCACCCGTGGTAATACTTAATTACATTTGGTTTATCATGCGTGAATTACCATAACTCTTTTCATTTCATATTAGCTTTGAGTGGGTATATTTCTCTGTTACGTTTTTCATTGTCTGTGCAGAGCTACTTTGAGCTGATGAATCCAGAGAAAATGGGAAAGAAGGTGAAGAAACCCAAGGCCCCTGTCGTAGCCAAAGATGAACCAAATAAGAAAGGATTGATATCTGATACTACCTGCCTCGGTTTAGGCAAAGCATCTTGGGAGAGTATCTACAATTTGCTAGAAGCAGAAGAGCCTGAAGAACTCAAAGAAGAAGCAACAACAGATTCCACGAGCAAATCAGAGAATACCCTTAAGGAATTGGCCTGCTCATATCTACATAGAATAGCAGCGCGTGCCAAGGTTTTGCCCTATAATGATGTGGTCAGGTGGATTGTTGAAAGCATTGCGACCACAGACAGGACATTCTCTACAGCTGATGGAAAAGTGTTCGGGTCGTTTAGAGCAGAGGATCTTAGACAAATGTACCATTTACCTCAGCCGGAGAAGCGATATAACAAAGCATTTTTGGAGGCTTTTGCCAAGGAGAACGACATTGAATCTGACCCTATCAGACAATGGAGACATTTTCCGACCAAACACAAGCACGAGACATCGGGTATGTACTCTGTAGATTCATTGGCTTCTCCTTATTGTTATGCTGGTGCAATGATGTGCAGACTCTTCGGAGTCCATGATTCTGCTAAATTCTCTATAGATATGGTCCCATTAATGGAGGCTGCAATTAATGGCTATATCATGGACTGGGAAAACATTTTGTTTGATAAAATGGCCACCGAGATACTTGAATATAGAAAAAATAGGTTTGTGTCTACCCGGGTAATACCTCCTTTTTACATGAGTGCCTATATCATGGACACTATCTGTTTTAATTCTGAATACCCCATTCTTGGATGGAAATGGACTCCGTAGGATCCCAATCCCATTCACATCTATCATAAGGAGCTATGGAAAGCCCATTATAAGAACCATCTGTATAGAATTTGTCATGGTTTTATTCTTCCCATGTATTATGCCATATTCAATAAGCCTGCTCCTAGGTTATCCGAGGAAGCATCAGTCGACCTAACTGCAATTGGCAGTTGGTTTGGAGAAGAAAGATTCACCTATATAAGAATTTTCGGCAGCCTTGCCAACCCTCATGTTCTTCCTCTGTACATCCCTGATAAACTACTGGCCAGGGAACTAGCACATCAAATAATAGTTGAAGGGATGTCAAGGACCCTTAGGGATTCTAAAAAGCACATGTGGCTGACATTTCCCCTTCGATGTGGTGCTTTTACCTTGCATGATTTTAAACATGCAGAGAAGGAGGCCGAGAAAATAAAGTTGTTAAAACTTGCAACTATCCCAAAAAGGCAGTACGATCCTAGAAAGGTTGCCTACAATGTTACCTCTCAGGCTAAAATCGCCAGATTTGATCATGAGGAGGATAGCTACGACGACTTGTTTGTTTCAGCAGAAATATTTTCTCGGGTCAAACATATGGCCAAGATCAAATTGGGAGCAGAAGGACTAGAGGAATTCTATAGGCTCAGGGTGCAGAGATTGGAAACCCTACCTCTAGACTTGTTAAATACGACCTCTATGGTACAACCTCAAGGCTACATTGAGGAGAAAATTACTGAGAATGCTCCCGAAATTGAAAAGATTCCTGAGAAGGAGAAAACAATAGAAAAGGAGTAGAAGCAGGTAACAGCTAGTGAACCCCTTGATACAGATATTAATATTGATCCCAAGTTAATCAAGGAATGGGAACAATTTGATTCAATCATTAGTAATCCCGAGAAAACCCAAGGGTTCACTACACCAGAAGTGTCTACAGCGCAGAAATCAGTAGTTGACATAGTTTCGATTGTAGGAACAAGCGGCCCACCCAAGCTTCAGAAAGACAAAGATTATCCTTGAAAATCCCACTGAGGAGATTGTACTGCAAATAGAAGAAATACCACCACTGGATGTCTTCTACAGTCTTAAGCATAGGGTTAAAGTCAAAAGACAGAGGAAGAAGAGGAAAATTGATCATAGTCCTCTTTTGACTCCTCGGATTGAAATGATGAACGTGGTATGGAGAGGAGGTAAATCCCTCCGAAGATTTAACAACACTGTCTCAGTATGATGGAGCATATACAGTAGCGACAATAGATGAGGCTTCAGAGGTTAGTCATCTGTTGAAGGAAAAAGACCAGGCAATCATTCAGCTAGAGGCACAATCGACGGAACGACAACAAAAAATATAGAAGCTTGAACAACAATTGATAGAACAAAGGTAGCTTAAAGAACAATTAAATGAGCAGATAAAGCATGAAAAGCAGAGGATTGATAAACAGGCCATCCATAAATAGCAAGAGTTGTCTCAAGCATTAAGCAAACTGCAGCTATTGAGCGAGCAAGAGAAGAAATCAAAAGAAGAGCAAATCGCTCAAATGAAAGATCAGATAGAGTGTTTCAAAGGATACTCCTAGATAAATGAATTCAGAACTGAAGCCCTGGAAATGACCAAGGCTTTGTCCCGACAATTGGATATTCTATGTCATAATGTATCATTGGCCGTCCCCTTACGTGATATTTCAGCATCTATGATTGAAAAATCATTGGATGCAAGGCTTGAATTAGAGAAGGCAGATGAAAGATTAACTAATTTTCTATCATGGTAAGATTTGAAAGAGGGAAAAGCTGCCAATCTGCCAAGGATACAGGAGTCACATAAGGAAATCTTGTTTTCCGAATGGGAGTCTCAATTAATGAAAGCTGAGAGAGCTACATCCAGATGCAGAGCAACAACAAATAATTTGATTGAATTAATCAACAACAGTCTGCATTTATCTAATCTAATTACAGATTGTCCTCTAGGAAAACTCCCAAAGGTAAAATTGTTGAAACAACATTGGAAACAAGAGCTGATGCAAAAAGAAAAATTGATCGGAGGAATTCAAAGCCTAACATGGGAAACGTTCTGGTTTTTCCTTGTTAAACCACACAGTCAGCAAATGGCAATGAAGTGTTTCACGGATGCGATCAACTGCATGATTCCCGAACTTGCCGATGCCACATATACAGCTTAGTGACACTCCCTGATGAGTCAGCCACCAGAGGTCCAGCCAATGCTCGCCATTTGTCAACTGCGATCAAAAGAAGATAAGCCGATATAGTGAATCCATTCGATCGCCGCTCCACTGCTATTTTCAAGATAAATCCCAGATTTGTGTTTTCGTTATACTAGCGCATAGCAACTTTCTTTCATAGTTTGTTGTTATTTGTAGTATTTAAAGACCCTCTCATGTTTTTAGCAGTGTTGAAAATATCGGTATCAGCAAAATATCGGCAAGGGTCCAGAAAATATCTTATCGGCAATATCGGCAAAAATATCGGCAAAATATCGGCAAATATCGGCAAGCATAAAAAATAATTTTTTCAAATTTTAAAATATAGTCGATATTTTGCCGATATTTTCAAAATATCGCGATATTTTGCCGATATTTTCCGATATTTGCCGATATTTTGAAAATATCGCGATATTTTCAAAACAGAAAATATCACGATATTTTCTCGGCGATATATCGTTTTGCCGAAAATATCGCGATATTTTCGAATATCGCCGATATATCGCCGATATTATCAACAGTGGTTTTTAGAGAGGCCCGCAATTTTGTATTAAGACTGAAATCGGAGCTTGCACTACTGTACTTCCGAAGTATATTTTTTATAAAAGACTGGACTAGAATTCTGAATTTTGACAAAGAAGGCTTTTATGAGATTTGCACTTTTGCATACTATGAAAGTATTTCCAAATTAGAAGGCAGAATTTGAATGTGATTTACATCAGAGGAGATCCAAATGCATACGGTATTATTATCTATGTTTTTGCTTTATTTCTCTATGTGAATTAACATTTATCAACTTTGCTATTATTGATATATATATGTTTATAAAACAATTCTTTAACTTGTCACTTTTGAATGTTTCAGAATTGTCATCTTTTAAATATATATGTCAGTGATATATTATGATCAATGCGATAATGTTTTAATTATTACTTTGTTTAATTAATTAAACAAAGTAATCATCATATGAAAGCATATTTCTATGTTATGAATAAGTCATCTTTATGTTTATTTGTTAATAGAAACAATAAAGAATCACATTGTTGGAAGAATACCCAGGATAGATTAGTTATCTTTGTATATATTTGCACTTTAGAATAGAGCACTTATCACTTTTGCTATACATTACAAACCAATCACCCATCAACTCATATATCACTGGGAAACTGGTCCCATTACATCGAGTCGGAGGCACGACACCAAACGAAAAAGGAGGTGTACTAAGGTCCGGACTGGGTGGTTTTCTCCGATGTTGATGCAGCGATTTTAGAGGCATCAACATGCCCCCATGAAGAGATTAATAAAATGCCCAAGCATCTGGGGCCTGGGCTGACTGACTGGTTTCAAAAACAGTCTTCATTTTGAAAATGACAAATAAGGAGAGGTAGCAAGTTGAGCAAAATGAAGTAGAAAGCAGAGGGAGTAGGTCCAAGTAAAGCTGAAATATGGTTTAACTTCATTCTTCATTGCTTCCACTCCCCTGGTGCTGGCAGGAGCAACCTTCATCTTCATCATCTCGAGCTCGCTCCTAATGGTCACTCAGAATTGAGCTCCTGTAGGTAATGCAAACCATGTAATACCCCGTCTTTTTCTTTGTCCTCTCTGCTTTCAAAGCTAGACTCATGATGAACCACGTGCTCCTACAGATTCTGCAACATAAATTCCAAATTGCACATTTGGAGGCTCTGTAAACATACCTCCATTTTCAGTTTTTTGTTTGTGCTTAGGTCTTTGACCTTCTCCCTAAAGTCCTTGCAAAGTTTAGTTTGCCCAGAAATTCTTTCCTCGAGTACATAAATTGTTTCCTTTAAAACTTAGATGTGCGACAGAGCTAACATCTGAGTCTTCCTCATCCTTGGAGCCATATCTCTCTGAGCATTTAGCTGATAATACCACACAAAGTGCAGATCCAGATTTTTTCTCTTTCTTCCATGGGGCAAGCCAAATTTGACAGTGCTTCAGTCTGGGTTTAGCCATATAGCTTTAAGGATGGTAATCAAAGCAGGTTTGATTGTCCTTGTGTGCGTGCAATGAAATCATGATAGGATGAGGCACTAGATTCTTGTGAGACAAATCTTCTTTTAACATGATTAAAGCACTGCTCAACACCCTCATTTGTACACGGCACCCGATAATTAAGTGCCCACTGAATGTGTGTGAATTTGATCAAACCAGAAAGCTTAAGCTTCACTTTCTAATATTAGTTTTCCAAGGTTTAACAATTGACTTTCGTTGTACTTAGAGATATGCATAGTTAGGCAATTTGTGATTATTCATTCTTGTACACTTCTTTAGTAGACCTTAAAGTTCTCTCCTTTTTTTCAAAATTTTCATTGGGCTGGCCTTGTTGTTGAAGGTTCAAGAATTGCCATGCTTCGATATTTGTAGCTAAAAAGGTCACATGTTCTATTCTCGTTATACTTTTGTCCTCTGAATTGTAATCTTGCTTCATGCTTCTTTTATCAATATCTGATTTATCTTGTGATTTGTTGATATTTAGATTCAAACATATTTGTCTTTTATGGTTTCAGACCTTTCACATTTTAAATATCCTACCTAAATGGCATGTGGCAATGCCCTAGTTCTCTACAAGTAGGCTTTGCTGCAAGGAGACAAAGAAAATGATTTTGTAGTACTTTCACCCTGCAGTTACTCTAAAACATAGTTGCCATACTCCTGAGCTCCGAGTATTTGGGGTATGGCCATAGGATGAGTACTCAGCTCATTTTTCTTCTGACTCCCATTGACCAGTCGATACTTATCATCCTCCCAAGTTTTGGTAAGTGCTACTAATTATGCTAAGTGTCCTGAGTGAATACTTGCTATGCTTATCAATAGTTAGCTAGCAACAAAACGTTTTTTCTTGCAATTTGTATACTGTTGAGCATGCTGAGTAGGTACAGTCACCTGCCTTGGCAACTACAGGTTGAATAACTGTGCTAAAAAAACTGCCCATTGGGCTGTGGTCTGGTGGTTGAGATGGGGACTTGCCACACTAATGACCGAGGTTCAAACTCTTGTGGCAGAGAGTGCCCGAGTATGAGTTGGCTGAGTTTGATGGGATTCATATGAAGATTAATTCAAAAAAACTATGCTCTAAAAGCATACAATACCTTTGTGACACCAGTTACAACACAATTTTTGGGCATTTGGTACAAGCTTAAGAGGATGATTAACTTTTACTATTATAAAATATTTCAGAGGCAGGCGATTATGGAGGTGGGTGGAGCTAGGGTTTAAGGCTCCAGCCGTAGGAAGCTAGGGTTTCTAAAGACAAACAAAACAAGGATTCTGCAGGTAGCTAGGGTTTCAATGTTTATGTATGGAAAATACCTAATTTACCAGATCTGGCACAAGGGTTCCGAGATCCGCAGATCCAATTCAGATTTGCTTGGATCCGTGCAGGAAATGGCCATGTCGCGGATCACGATTTGTTGGAAACAGATCCTACATGGTGGAAATGGATATTGTGTTGAGGAAAAGAATCCCGCAAAAGGAAAACAAATACTACAAGGAAATCCAACACTGCCATGGATTTCAATCTAATTGCAATGCGATTTTTAGATTTTAGGTTTTGTTTGGTGGTTAATACGATGAAATGATCCCTGCTTTGCATTATTCCACGAGTTTGTCGACTACACCCTGCTCAATTTTAGACAACAACAGAGATGCTTTAAACAATCCCAAAAAGCACATCGACCGGATTAATAAGTGGGAAATTTCAGGTGCATAGATTTTTCACACATTTAATTGTGCGAATGTTGGAAAATGGAAAGTGGCAGCGTTCTAAATCTTATTTTCCTCAACCTTAATATTTGCTTGTGAACTTAGTTATTCTTCTTGTGTTCTTTAGTTAGACCTTTTCATCAAACAAATATTAAGAACGAAACAACAACAAAGGACACAAAAATTAGGCTCCAAGCCAAGGGCAAAACTCCTGGGCCTTCTAAGGGGAAAACTCAAAAACTCTTATCTTCTTATAGAATCTGCTTCAAATGAGACCACAAAGACCCAAACCCTAGACCAAGTCCTTCTCCAAGTACCAAGTCAGTCCTCCAACAAGTCTTTCCCTGATTCTGCACCAACCAACTTCAATATTGCAACTCGTACTGCTACTTCAATCCTGCAATTTTGGCCTTGTAGTGTTTATGGAAACCCTAATTCTACCCTCCCTTGAGACCTTCCTAGATCAAGACAACTCTTCCAAAGGTCAACGAGGTCAAGGTATGGTATTTTTCCTTCCAACTACATGATTCTGCCCTTCGTCCTCTTGCAACTTGGATCTGCAACTTTGGCCTCCTTTTCCAGCACCAGAAACCCTAGAACTTCGCACATGCGAGAGATGTAGAGTCCAAAAACAAGATTTTTGATCCTTGTTACGTCTTCTAGATCTTCACCCTTTTTCTTTCTGCTTCCCAGCTAAAGATCGAACTCTTTCTTGATAGATCGAACTTCTTGAGTGAGTGTATGTTAAATGAGGTTGAGCTGCTTCTTTATATAGCCTTTTTAAGGGGCCGAATTCCCTCCTTTAGGCCAACTTCTAACTGTTAGGGCCGACTTGTACTTTTGGAGTTTCTAGGAGTTTCTAGACTCAAAAATATTTCTTTTTACAATTACATTTTGCCCAAAAGGGTCTTAAAAACATCATGTTGACTCCTTTGACTCATGACAACAAAAATTAAGACCTAACAAACCCTAGAAGAATGAAGAACATGCTTTTACCTAGAAGACCATCAATAATGAGCATGAAACCCATGCTTTATAATAATAACTTTTTCTTTTCTTCTCTTGTTTGTTACATAGGATACATATTGAAATGAGTACAACAACAATTATGAAGGCCAAAACTAGTTACATTTTCAACACAGAAAGCATGCAAACAATTCTACCGAACTCATCGTCTGCAAAATCTTCCACATTTGAAGTTTTCTATGCCCCATATTGGTAGAAGGTCATTTATGCATATGTTTGTGTCATGGATTGGGTGAGTTTTTCCCCACAAGCTGGACAACCATATTGCTTGGACCATTGGTTAACGTCTTGTGGTCCATTGGTTAGAAGGAGCTAGGGTTTGAGGGATGGAGGAATATTTTCATCTTATGGACTATTCTGAAGACTCCTTACTTGTAAATGAAATTTTTGCTAATTACCCCAATATTGCTATGTTAGTGGAAAGGCTCTCTAGGGCCTTGAGGGTAGAGAGGGACATTATGGTGTAGAATCCAAATTTAGGGTAAGTGGTTCAATTGGCAATCTTGTAGGTGTTACTATGGTTCTAGAGGGTGATGCCTTTTTGCAAGTTTGCTTTTAGGAGTTAGATGGTCCTTTGGAGGACAATTAACAAAGTTCTTTGGAAGGAGAGGACAATTCTACTGTGTGAAGATTATAGACATCTAACTTTGAGGTATAGGAACGAGCAATCCCTAAATCTACGAAGCATTCTCTATACTGGGAGTTTTTGTTTCTTTAGTTGGATGATGAAAATAATAGGGGGTCTTAGAGGTGAGAGATGGTGGTTTTATAGGTGGGTAGTTGGAATTACATTCGCAAGGACATACATGGATGAAGGAGGTGAAGGGGAGGAAGTGGTGGAAGGTGGTGAGAGTCGAGGGGTGTCTGTCAAAGATATGGGTGTAAACAAGATGCTTGATTTGCCAGGAAAATTCATGGGTTGAAGGGTGACATTTGAACATCTTCGAATTTGGATTCAACAACGATGGGTTCCTATTCTTGGTTACAATTTGTCCTTTCATGTTTTATTGGTTGGTTGGTTGGGATTCTTATTCATTTCCAAGGTAGAAACTCTGTTCATTCTTAAAAGAACATGGTTCATGGATAGTTCTTTCCTATCCATAAAGCCATGGCATCCTTTATATGTTGATAAAGATGAGTTTACGGAGAAAACTACATTTTGGGTGAAGTTGCCTTCCTTACACATGGAGCTTTGGATAGTTCAAGTCCTTACAGTTATTAAGAATCTGCTTGGTAAGACACCCTAATTGATGATAACATTTTGACTAGCAAGGTTAGGTTTGTGGCAAGATTGCTAGTTGAGATAGATGTCAATGTTGGTCTTTATGAGTTGGTGGATTTTGAAATGGGTGGTAAAAAATTCCTAGATTATTGATTATAAAAATATCCCATTTAGATGGGCAAGGTGCGATGCCTATGACCATGTGAACAAGGACTTTTGCAAGGTTTTCTTCAAAAAGATTTGGTGGAAGAAGGAGATCTCAGTCAATGATTGTGGTAGGGAGAGTAAACCTATGGATCTAATGTAAAGGGATGATGTTGAGGATCAAGGTTCAAAAGTTCATGTCTCAATTGGTATACTGAAGGATATTGTTCAAGAGATGGGGGACATGGTGGAGGTCGACTTATAGGTTGAGGACCTTTTTATGCCCTTGATTATGCGATCATGATTAGTGTTGGGGCAAGAGGAAGCATTGGCTTAGGAGCTCAACTTGGATTGCTATGCTCCATCCTTGGAAAAGAAAAATGGTTGTA